>SZWC01000352.1:235290-253657 GCA_023375785.1 Penium margaritaceum | reverse complement strand
AAGACTCTGCTCACGCGGGATCTTGGTCGCCCCCAGCAGGCGGTACATGTCGCCCTCCTTCACCGACCTGGCCAACTCCTCTCCTGTATCCTTGTTGAGGATGTAGCCATAGTCATCATCGAAGACAACGTGCAGTCCTGTGTTTGTAAGAGAGGAGACTGAGAGGAGGTTGAAAGCAGCATCAGGTACATATAGCACGCCATGGAAAACTCCCACTTCAATGCTACGCGGGGTCTCCAACCATATCTCCACAATCCCAATCCCCTCAGCATACACCACCCGATCATCACCCGAAGCAATCGGACGGGGAGGAATGGGGAGCAGTTGCGTGAACCACTCCTTGTAGTGCGTCAGACTCTTCGTACACCTCGAGTCCTTGTACCACGCCAGATCCGCCTTTTCCTTCTGCGACATGTCAGACTTCGCCATGAACAGGCGGTCGCGCACCTCCTTGGCAACGTTCATGTTGTCAAAATGGCGCACGCTAGTCTGGTTCTGCTGCTGCTGCTGCTTCTGGCGTTGTTGTGACTGCTGCTGCTGTTGCTGTGGAGATTGTTGCTTTTGCTACTCCTGCTGCTGCTCCTTCTGGTCCCTCTTGAACTTGAAGCACTCTTTCTTGTAGTGCCCCTCTTTATGGCAAAAGTGGCACTTGCCCTTCTTCTTGCCTCTCTGCTACCCGGACAGCTGCTGCTGCTGGTTGCGTGAGCCCATGGCCATGAAAGCTGCTTCACCACTGCTGCTGCTGCCATTGCGCTTTTCTACATTACGACGCAGTTCCACCTGCACCAATTGCGTGCAGATGAAGTCGAGGTCGAGAGTCGGCTGGCACTCCAACGTCTCTTGCACCGTGTCGTAGCTGGTTGGGAGTCCCCTTAGCAAGTGGAGGATGAAGTGCGTCTTTTCCACAGGGTTTCCGGCCGCTCTCAGCTGCTTTGCCAGCTCCTTTGCCCTGTCCAGATAGGCCTCCATCCCTTCACCACCCTGCATTTTCAGCGCCATCGTGTTTTCCTCCAAAAGCATGAGGAATGCAGGATCCTTGCTCTCATATTTCTTGCACAACGTGTCCCACCCCTCCTTTGCAGTAGCCTTGTCACTCACGTACTGAAGATGCAGGTTGGAGATGGTGTTGACAACCAACCTGTAGGCCTGCCTGTCCTTCTTCTTCTACTCCTCATACATCGCTGGTACAGCTGCAGAAGAACCCGCATCAGCTGCACCCTTTTGCGGCATCTTCCCTGCCACCACCTGCGCTGCGGTGATGCCTTTTGCCTGTGGAACTGGAGCCGGCTCGTCGCCGCTCACCACCTCCCACAAGCCCCTCTCCTCCAAAAGGAGGCGGGTACGGATCTTCCAAAAAGTGAAGTTGGCGCGTCCCTCCAGCCTCTCCAAAGGCTGGGGTGCTGTTACAACGCCAGCTGCTGCCATTTTGAGCCTTGGTGATGCTCAGCGCTGCCCTTGGATGGCGGCGCTACCCCTGCTTCTGCTCCTGCTTCTGCCAGAAATCTGTCTGGCAGAAAATGGACTGTAGATGCCAGCAGACTGGGAATTTATAAAAACTGAGCCAACCACTGGAAATTCAGCTCAAAACCTTTCAGATCAACCCCTAAAACAGGGTCATCAACAGGAGAATTCAAAAGATATGCCCTCTTGAAAACAGGGTATGCTTCTGCCCCTACTCCAACTCAGACCAGCCAGCTTGTAAACGGTGTTTCTCCCAAACGAATCAATGGAATGCAAATATTTTTGCACCAATAGAAATCTTAGGAAAGATTATACAATTCGCATGTACGACTTTTTAAATTTGACAAAGAAACAAGAGAGTTATGGTCATCACAAGGCGACAGTCTTACTCATAGAGAAGAGTGTACCCCTGGCCGACATCGTTTTGAGCATACCTCTCAATCCGACTGTTGGATCTTCACGGTTTTGGGCCCGTTGGAGAGCTTGTCTGATGAACTTGAAGATGCAGTGGTTGAATGTCAAATTTGGTGAAGGTTTCACCCCAACCTGTCACTCTCAAAGTGACGGCCTGTGCTGGCTGAAAGTGGTAGAACTTGGCTCTGATACCAGAAGTTGTATCTGGAGGAGAGAGGGAGCCTTGGAGCAGCGAGCATGTGTGATTGGAAGGGCATCACTTGTGCTGAAGAATGGTTGTTCAATCACTCAAAATGATGGAGTACATATAGAGCTAGAGCTTGGGCAAGTCAGCCCTCTCACAAGCCATACCACTTAGCCATGGAGGCTAAGGCTCACACACTAGAGTCCATAATCTCACACAAGGGAGGAAATCAGCCTAGCAATCAGGCTGACCACTCACACACGACCTAGAGAGCTAGAGAATGCTATCATGGCACACTCCTAGTGGTCACATAACCCACAAACCCATGGAGAATCGCCATGTGTCCATGGCTAGCACACAAGGATCTCACCTCACCTAAAAAGTAAGGAAAGGTACCTTTATCCTAGTCAGCACACTCAGACAAGGCAATCTTAAGACCAAGGACCTTTTTGGATATTTCTCCCATCAGGTCTTGACCCTGGACCTCTTGCCTTTTTCTTTTCTTAGGCTAAGGCATGGAGCCATCACCCATGCCCACCCAGACATCAACGATCCATGACCCCCGAAACTTTGAAATTTCATATCTCCCAATCCGACCGTTGGATCGGCCTCAAACTTGGACGGTAGACATTTTGGCACCTGATCTTTCCAATGGTGAAGTGGGATCGACGATCTGAGCAGGAATCTGGTACTTTCCTAGATCTTGCTCTTGTGGACCTGAAACTGAGCCGGATGACTTCTTTCCCAACACTTGAACTCCTACAGTGCAGACATGTTGTTGGAAAGGAGGAGCATGTCATCCACATAGACGATGATGATGAGCACCTCATGACCATGCTGCCAGCGATAGATGCTGTAGTCATACTCATTATGCTCAAACCCCATGCACTGCAACGCCGCATCCAACTTCTGGTTCCAAGCACGCGACACTTGCTTGAGGCCGTACAGCGACTTCTGCAGCTTGCAAACCAGGTGCTCCTGGCCATCCATGACGAACCCCTCCGGCTGCTCCATGTAAATCTCCTCCTCCAGGTCACTATTTAGGAACGTCGTCTTGACGTCCATGTAGTGGACCTCAAAGTCCTCTACTTCTGCATAGGAAAGGAGCGTACGCACAGAGGCAAACTTTGCAACAGGAGCAAAGGTTTTCGTGGTGTCAAAGCCTTCGTGCTGCGAGTAGTCTTTGGCGACCAGCCTTGCCTTGCACTTTTCGAGGTTGCCATCTGCTCCCCGCTTCTTCTTGAACACCCACTTGCAGTTGATCAGCTTTCGTCGAGGTGGACGCTCAGTCAGCTCCCACGTACCGTTGTCGAGCTGCGATTGTATCTCGTGCTGCACAGCTTGTGCCCAATCTGCTGCATCTGGTGCAGCCATGGCCTCCTTGTACGACGCTGGCTCATCAGAGTCTGCTTTGACTACGACGTTCATCTGGTCTGGTTTTTGGAGCATCCAGAAATGCCCGCGCTCACCAGGCTTGTAGCGCACCCTGAGAGGGTACCTTCGACCTGGTGCTGGAGCGTTAGCAGGCGGCTGACGCGGTGCTTCTGGCACAACTGCTTCCGCTATTGGTGGTGTATCTTTTTCCTCTGCTTTTGCCGATGAGGCCGCTGTATCTGCTACATCAGACATGGGAGAGTAGACTGGTTCTCCCACTATCACAGTGGACGAAGGATCAGGTGAGGCTGGGTCAGGAAGGATTTCTACTCCCACTACCTCGTCAGCTGGTGCTTCTGCTGCCTATTCACAGACAATGTTGGTGCCAATGACGTTGCTCTTGTTGAAGAGGACATCCCTGGAGATGATGATATGGCTTGTATCCCTCTCGGAGAGGCAATACACCTTGCTTGCCACGTCGTAGCTAATCATCAGCATCTCCGCGCTCTTCGTGTCCCACTGGAAAATTTAGCTTAAAACCTTTCACATCGACCCATAAAACAGGGGATTTTGAAAGATATGCCCTCTTGAAAACAGGGTATGCCTTTTCTCCTACTCCAGCTCACACCAGCCAGCTCGTAAACAACGTTTCTCCCAAATGTACCAATGGAATGCAGATACTTTTGCACCAATGGAAAGCGTAAGAAAAATGCTTCAATTTGTATGTGCTACTTTTCAAAGTTGAAAAAGAAACAAGAGAGTTATGGTCATCACAAGGCAACAGTCTTACTCAGAGAGAAGGGTGTAGCGCTGGCTGATCTCGTTTTAAACATAACTCTTGATCCATTTGTAAATCTTTGCGATCTGGTTGGAAAGCTTGTCTTTTGAACTTGAAGATCTCATTGTGAAAGTTGGTAAAGGTTTTACCCCAACTCGTCACTCTCAAAGTGACGGCATGTGCTGGCTGAAAGTGGCAGAACTTGGCTCTGATACTAAGTGTTGGAACTGGAGGAGAGAGGGAGCCTTGGAGCAGTGAGCATGTGGGACTGGAAGGGCATCACTTGTGCTGAAGAATGGTTGTTGAATCACTCAAAATGATGGAGTATACATAGAGCTAGAGCTTGGACAAGTCAGCCATCTCACAAGCCACATCATTTAGCCATAGAGGCGAAGGCTCACAGAGCAGAGTCCATAATCTCACACAAGAGAGGAAATCAGCCCAGTAATCAGGCCTACCCCTCACACACGACCTAGAGAGCTAGAAAATAATCTCATGGTACACTCCTAGTGGTCACATAATCCACAATCATATGGAGAATCGCCATGTATCCATGTCTAGCACACAAGGATCTCACCACACCTAAGAAGAAAGGAGAGGTACCATTTTCCTAGTCAGCACACTCTGACGAGGGAATCCACGAATCTAGGACCTTTTTGGATATTTTTCCCATCAGGTCTTGACTCTGGACCTCTTGCCTTTTTCTTTTTTCAGGCTAAGGCATGGAGCAATCGCCCATGGTCACCCGGATATCGGCGGTCGATGACCACGAAAACTTTGAAAATTCATATCTCCCAATCCGACTATTGGATCGCCCTCAAACTTGGACCGTAGACATTTTTCCACCTAACCTTTGTAATGAAGAAGTTGGATCAACAATCGGAGCAGGCATCTGGTAGTTTCCTGGAACTTGCTCCTGTGGATATGAAACTAAGCCGGATGGCTCCTTTCCCAACACAATGTACCTGATGCTGCGTTCAACCTTCTCTCAGTGTCCTCTCTTATCAATACAGGACTGCGAGTCGTCTTTGACGACGACTATGGCTATATGCTTGACAAGGAAACGGGAGACGGAAGGCGACATCTACCTTTTGTTCGGGACGACGAACATCCCGTGGGAGCAGAGTCTTGCAACAGTAGTGCAGGCCACAGATGGCGAAATCTAGCATCTGCGCTACAGCCTCATTGGCATGTTTGCCTTGCAGCAACTTCAAACAAAGCAGGTGGTGCGTGACTTACCCACCGTCTCTAACTTTGAGCAGCAGTTATTTTTGGGCTGTTTGGAGAGGAAGTAACATTACGACGCGTTCTGTGGAGGAGAGAAACGTGCAAAGGAGGTGGTTGAGCTGGTCCAAATAGATTTGTGTTGCCCGATGCAGACCCTGAACTTTGAAGGCTCTAGGTATGTTGTCATCTTCATGGATGATTTCAGTAGTTACACTGCTGAATACTTCCTTACCTCGAAGGACCAGTGCTTTGACAGGTTCAAGGAGTTTGAGGCAATGGTGGAGAACCAGACTTGAAAGATGATCAAGGCGCTGCGTAGCGACCCTGGCGGAGAGTACCTAAGCAAAGAGTTCCCGGAGTACCTTGTCGTTGCAGGAATCAAGGCGTAGCGCACTACGCCATACTTGCCGTAGCATAGTGGCGTAGCAGAATGTACCAACCGTACAATCGTTGAATCAGCGCGTTCCATGCTTCAGGCGACTCAACTCACCTACGACTTTAAGATGGAAGCAATGAGCAGTGCGGTGCACGTCAAGAACCGTAGTCCCACCAAGGTATTGGAGCAGATGATACCGTACAAGGATTGGTTGGACAAGAACACGAGCGTGGGTTATCTTCGCACGTTTGGCAGCTTGGCACACATGAACGTACCTAAGGAAAAGCGGCAAAAATGGGATTCTTTGAGCGCACAGATGCTACTGATCGGCTATGACATGGCAAGCAAGGCGTATCGTGTGCACGAGAGGGATACTCACCATGTCATCATCTCCTGGGATATTGTTTTCAACGAAATCAACGTCATCAGCACCAACATGATCTCCAAAGAGGCAGCAGAACCAGCAGCTGATGAAGCAATGGGAAAGACATTCTCCATCTAAGGCTGCACACCAAATCCTAGGATTCGTGAATAAGATTCGTGAACCCGGATAAAGATTCGGATTCGGGGATCCAAATCCTTCATGAGGATTCGATTCGGGATTCGGAGATCCTTTTCCTTATTGTTTCAACATGGAAAACAGGGATTTATGTGGCAAATTAGAGGATTTTTACCTGCCATCACCCATAGGATTCGGAAAAGATTCGTGAATCTTACCCATTCGCGAATCCAGATTCGAATTCGTGAATCAAAGCCAAACCTGGATTCGGATTCGTGAATCCGAATCCAATCTGGGATCCGGGAATCTTATCCGGGTGTGCACCCTTATCTCCATCACCCTACCTCTCCTGAACCTTCCTCTATTGTGACACTAGGAGAACCATTCTATTCTCCCATGTTTGATGTAGCAGATATAACGGCGTTATCGGCAAAAGCAGAGGAAGAAGATGCACCACCATCAGTAGGAGTAGTTGTACAAGCAGTACCGTGCTAGCCACCTGCTAACTCTCCAGCACCGGGTCGAAGGTACCCTCTCACGGTGCACGACAAACCTGGTGAACGCGGGCATTTCTGGATGCTCCAAAAACCAGACCGGATGAATATTGCAGTTACAGCAAAATCTGATGAGACGACATTGTAGAAGGAGGCCATGGCTGCACCTGTTATAGCAGATTAGACACAAGCTGTGTAGTAGGAGATATTGTCGCTGCTCGACAATGATGCGTGTGAGCTGGTTGAGCATCCACTAGGATGCAAGGTAATCAAGTGCAAGTAGGTGTTCAAGAAGAAGAGGGGCGCAAATGGCAACCTCAAAAGTACAAGGGGAGACTGGGCGCCAAGGGCTACTCGCAACAGGAAGGCATCGACTACACGGAAACCTTTGCCCCTGTTGCACAGTTTCATTCTGTGCGCACGCTCCTGTCCTATGCAGCAGCTTAGGATTTCAAGATTCACCACATGGATGTCAAGACGACATTCTTGAATGGTGACTTGGAGGAGGAAATCTACATAGAGAAGCGGGAGGGGTTCTTCATGGATGGCAAGGAGCACGTGGTTTGCAAGTTGTAAAATTTGCTGAACCGTCTCAAGAAAACGTCGCGTACTTGGACCAAGAAATAAGATGCGGTGCTGCAGTGCATGGGTTTTGGGCGTAGCGAGTGTGACTAGAGCTTCTATCGTTGGCAGCATGTGTTGACCTGATATGCTCCTTGTCCATGGCAGTTATTTGGACAGGCACAGGACGGACAAGGCATGGACTGCTCCCTTAGACTAAGTCTCCTAAGTCTAGTCCAGATAGACAAGGCATGCATTGCTCCTTTGGAGGCATTCCTCTTGGTCTAATCTGGATAATATAGCCAGCAATAAGACAACTCCTTGTGGCTTAGATGTTCCGGAGTTGTGGAGCGAGAGGTCATTGGTCAAATCCTAGTTGGGAAAAGAGCCATCCGGCTCAGTTTCAGGTCCACAGGAGCAAGTTCCAGGAAAATACCTAATGCCTGCTCCGATTGTCGATCTGACTTCTTCGCTGAAAAGATCAGGTGGCAAAATGTATACGGTCCAAGTTTTAAGCCGATCCAACTGTCGGATTGGGAGATATGAGTCTTCGAAGTTTCAAGGGTCATGGACCGCCGATATCCGGGTGACCATGGGCGATGGCTCCATGCCTTAGCCTGCGAAAAGAAAAAGGCAAGAGGTCCAGGGTCAAGACCTGATGGGAGAAATATCCAAAAAGGTCCTTGGTCTTAGGATTGCCTTGTCAGAGTGTGCTGACTAGGATAAAGGTACCTCTCCTTACTTTTTAGGTGAGGTGAGATCCTTGTGTGCTAGCCATGGACACATGGCGATTCTCCATGGGTTTGTGGGTTATGTGACCACAAGGAGTGTGCCATGAGAGCATTCTCTAGCTCTCTACGTCGTATGTGAGTGGTCAGCCTGATTGCTAGGCTGATTTCCTCCCTTGTGTGAGATTATGGACTCTAGTGTGTGAGCCTTAGCCTCCATGGCTACGTGGTGTGGCTTGTGAGAGGGCTGACTTGCCCAAGCTCTAGCTCTATATTTACTCCATCATTTTGAGTGATTCAACAACCATTCTTCAGCACAAGTGATGCCCTTCCAGTCCCACATGCTCGCTGCTCCAAGGCTCCCTCTCTCCTCCAGATACAACATTTGGTATCAGAGCCAAGTTCTGCCACTTTTAGCCAACACAGGCCGTCACTTTGAGAGTGATGGGTTGGGGTGAAACCTTCACCACATTTGAAAATCGACCACTTGATTTTCAAGTTCAAGAGACAAGCTTTCCAACAAGCCCAAGAGCGCGAAAATCCAACTGTCGGATTGAGAGTTATGCTCAAAACGAGGTTGGCCAGGGCTACACTCTTCTGTATGAGTAAGACTGTCGCCTTGTGATGACCATAACTCTCTCGTTTCTTTGTAAAATTTAAAAGTGGCACATGAGAATTGTAGTATTTTTCCTAAGCTTTCCATTGGTGCAAAAACGTTTGCAATCCATCGATTCGTTCGGGAGAAACGCCGTTTACAAGCTGTCTGGTCTGAGTTGGAGTAGGAGCAGAAGCATACCCTGTTTTCAAGAGGGCATATCTTTTGAAACCCCCTGTTGATGACCCTGTTTTATGGGTCAATCTGAAAGGTTTTGAGCTGAATTTTCCAGTGGTGGGCTGTGTTTTTATAAATTCCCAGTCTGCTGGCATCTCCAGTCCATTTTCTGCCAGACAGATTTATGGCAGAAGCAGCAGCAGAAGCAGGGGTAGCGCCGCCATCCAAGGGCAGCGCTGAGTATCACCAAGGCTCAAAATGGCAGCAGCTGGCATTGTAACAGCAGCCCAGCCTTTGGAGAGGGGTGGGACACGTTGTGCAAGAAGTATGAGAGCAAGGATCCTGCATTCCTCATGCTTTTGGAGGAAAAGATGATGGCGCTGAAAATGCAGGGTACTGAAGGGATGGAGGCGTATCTGGACAGGGCAAAGGAGCTGGCGAAGCTGTTGAGAGCGGCCGGCAACCCTGTGGAAGAGACGCGCTTCATCCTCTTCTTGCTGAGGGGACTCCCAACCAGCTACGACACGGTGCGAGAGACGCTGGAGTGCCAACCGACTCTCGACCTCGACTTCATCTGCACGCACTTGGTGCAGGTGGAACTGTGTTGCAATGCAGCAAAGTGCAATGGCGGCAGCGACAACAGTGAAGCAGCTTTCATGGCCATGGGCTCACGCAACCAGCAGCAGCAGCAGTCTAGGCAGCAGAGAGGCAAGAAGAAGGGCAAGTGCCACTATTGCCAGAAAGAGGGGCACTACAAGAAAGAGTGCTTCAAGTTCAAGAGGGACTAGAAGGAGCAGCAGCAGTAGCAGCAAAAGCAACGATCTCCACAGCAACAGCAGCAGCAGTCACAACAATGCCAGCAGCAGCAGCAGCAGCAGAATCAGACTAGCGTGCGCCTTTTTGGCAACATGAACGTCGCCAAGGAGGTGTGCGACCGCCTCTTCATGGCGAAGTCTGACATGTCGTAGAAGGAAAAGGCGGATCTGGCGTGGTACAAGGACTCGGGGTGTACCAAGAGTCTGACGCACCACAAGGAGTGGTTCACGGAGCTGCTCTCCATTCCCCCCCGTCCGATTGCTTTGGGTGATGATCGGGTCGTGTATGCTAAGGGGATTGGGATTCTGGAGATGTGGTTGGAGACCCCACGTGGCATTGAAGTGGGAGTTTTCCATGGCGTGCTATATGTACCTGATGCTCTTTTCAACCTCCTCTCAGTCTCCTCTCTTACAAACACAGGACTGCACATTGTCTTCGATGATGACTATGGCTACATCCTCAACAAGGATACAGGAGAGGAGTTGGCCAGGTCGGTGAAGGAGGGCGACATGTACCGCCTGCTGGGGGCGACCAAGATCCCGCGTGAGCAGAGTCTTGCAGCAGTGGTGCAGGCGACAGATGGCGAGATCTGGCATGCGCGCTACGGCCACATTGGCATGCGCGCCTTGCAGCAGCTTCAAGCAAAGCAGATGGTGCGTGACCTGCCTACCATCTCTAACTTTGAGCAGCAGTTGTGCATCCGCTGTTTGGAGGGGAGGCAGTTCCGGGAGGCGTTCTCTGGAGCAGGGGAGCGTGTGAAGGAGGTATTGGAGCTGGTCCACACGGACTTGTGTTAACCGATGCAGACCCACAGCTTTTGAGGCTCTAGGTATTACCTGACCTTCATTGATGACTTCAGCCGTTACACTGCTCTGTACTTCCTTCCTTCCAAGGACCAGTGCTTTGACAGGTTCAAGGAGTTCAAGGCCATGGTGGAGAACCAGACTGGCAAGAAGATCAAAGCGCTGCGCAGCGATCGCGGTGGAGAGTACCTGAGCAAGGAGTTCCAGGACTACCTCGCAGCAGCTGGCATCAAGACGCAGCGTACTGCGCCGTACTCACCGTAGCAGAACGGTGTAGCAGAACGCGCCAACCGTACCATTGTGGAGTCGGCGCGCTCCATGTTGCACGCGGCTCGGCTGACCTACGACATCTGGGCTGAAGCCGTGAGCACTACGGTCTACATCAAGAACCGCAGTCCAACTAAGGCCCTGGAGCAAATGACGCCGTACGAGGCGTGGTTCGGCAAGAAACCGAGCGTGGGTCATCTCCGAGCATTTCGCAGTCTGACGCACATGCACGTGCCCAAGGAGAACCGGCAGAAATGGGACGCAAAGAGTGCGCAGATGCTGATGATTGGCTACGACGTGGCAAGCAAGGCCTATCGCCTCTACGAGAGGGATACAGGCCACGCCATCATCTCCAAGGATGTCGTCTTCAACAAGAGCAACGTCATTGGCAGAAACATTGTGTGTGAAGAGGCAGCAGAACCAGCAGCTGACGAGATAGTGGGAGCATAAATCCTTCCTGACCCAGTCTCTCCCGATCCTTCCTCTACTGCGACAGTTGGAGAATCACTCTACTCTCCCATGTCTGATGCAGCAGATACAACAGCCTCATCGGCAGAAACAGAGGAGGGAGATGGAGCACTACCACCAGCAGCAGTTGTGCGAGCAGCACCGCGCCAGCCGCCCGCTAACGCTCCAGCACCAGGTCGCAGGTACCCTATTAGGGTGTGTTACAAGCCTGGTGAGCGCGGCCATTTCTGGATGCTGGAGAAACCAGAACAGATGAACGTTGCAGTTGCAGCAGATTCAGATGAGCCAACATCATACAAGGAGGCCATGGCTGCACCGGATACAGCAGATTGGGCGCAAGCCGTGCAGCAAGAGATACAGTCGCAGCTGGACAACGGCACATGGGAGCTGACTGAGCGTCCACCTGGACGTAAGGTGATCAAGTGCAAGTAGGTGTTCAAGAAGAAGCGGGGAGCATATGGTAACCTGGAAAAGTACAAGGCGAGGCTGGTCGCCAAGGGCTACTCACAGCAGGAGGGCATCGACTACACAGAAACTTTTGCCCCTGTTGCAAAGTTTGCCTCTGTGCGCACGCTCCTCTCTTATGCAGCAGCTGAGAACTTCGAGGTTTACCACATGGATGTCAAGACGGCATTCTTGAATGGTGACTTAGAGGAGGAGATCTACATGGAGCAGCCAGAGGGGTTCGTCATGGATGGCCAGGAGCACTTGGTTTGCAAGCTGCAGAAGTCGCTGTACGGCCTCAAGCAAGCGTCGCGTGCTTGGAACCAGAAGTTGGATGCGGTCTTGCAGTGCATGGGGTTTGAGCACAGTGAGTGTGACTACAGCGTGTATCGCTGGCAGCATGAGCATGAGAACCTCATCATCATTGTCTATGTGGATGATATGCTCCTCCTTTCCAATAGCATGTCTGCATTGCAGGACTTAAAGGAAGCCATGCAGGAGCGCTTCCAGATGTCTGATCTCGGGGAGGCATCATACTTCCTCGGTATCCAGATCACGCGTGATCGCAAGTCATGCTCTCTCTCGCTGCAGCAGAGCCGCTACATCAAGGATGTTTTGCAGCGGTTTGGCATGGCAGAGGCAAAACCCATCGGCACGCGACTGGAGACGCGGCAATACCTCGTGAGCTTCAATGGAGAAGCAGATGCAGCCGAGCGGCAGAAGTACCAGAGCGCCGTCGGCAGTCTCATGTACCTGATGGTGGCAACCAGGCCGGACCTCGCACAAGCTGAGCGCTATGAGCCAGCACATGGCTAATCCCGGACTGGAGCAGCAGAAGGCAGTGAAGCGGATCTTCCGCTACCTTGCTGGAACCATCAACGTCGGCATCACCTACAACGGCAACGACAACATCGTCATCGACTACACAGATGCTGATTGGGCTTCAAATCTTGAGACCCGCAAGTCCATCTCTGGACATGTATTTCTCATGAATGGAGGTGCCATCAGCTGGTGCAGCAAGCGGCAGGTGGTCGTGGCCATCTCGAGTAAAGAACCTGAGTACGTATCTCTCAGCTTTGAAGCCAAGGAAATAGTTTGGCTCCAGCGTCTCATGGCAGAGATGAGTGGGAGTGCAGCAATTCCAGTTCCTATGCGCGTCGACAACCAGAGCGCAATCGCACTCGCCAAGAATCCTGAGCACCATGCACGCACCAAGCACATTCATATCGCATATCATTTCATCAAGCACATGGTGCAGGAAGGTGCTATCAAGCTGGAGTTTACTCCAACCAGCAAGCAGGTTGGTGATTTCTGCACCAAGCCAGTGACCCGTGAGAAGCAGCAGTTCTGCATGAAGGTATGTGGACTCAGCCCACTCTGACTGCGGCAAAGTGGGAGATTGTTGGGAAAGGAGCCATCCGGCTCAGTTTCAGGTCCACAGGAGCAAGTTCCAGGAAAGTACCGGATGCTTGCTCCGATCGTCAATCCAACTTTACCATTGGAAAGATCAGGAGGAAAAATGTCTACGGTCCAAGTTTGAGCCCTATCCAACGGTCGGATCGGGAGATATGAATTTTCGTAGTTTACGGGGTCATCGACCACCGATATCCGGGTGACCATGGGCGATGGCTCCATGCCTTAGCCTGAGAAAAGAAGAAGGCAAGAGATCCAGGGTCAAGACCTGATTGGAGTAATATCCAAAAAGGTCCTTGGTCTTAGGATTGCCTTGTCATAGTGTGCTGACTAGGATAGAGGTACCTCTCCTTACTTTTTAGGTGAGGTGAGATCCTTGTGTGCTAACCATGGACACATGGCAATTCTCCATGGGTTTGTGGGTTATGTGACCACTAGGAGTGTGCCATGAGAGCTTTCTCTAGCTCTCTAGGTCGTGTGTGAGTGGTCAACTTGATTGCTAGGCTGATTTCCTCCCTTGTGTGAGATTATGGACTCTAGTGTGTGAGCCTTAGCCTCCATGGCTAAGTGGTGTGGCTTGTGAGAGGGCTGACATGCCCAAGCTCTAGCTCTATATGTACTCCATCATTTTGAGTGATTCAACAACCATTCTTTAGCACAAGTGATGTCCTTCCAGTCCCACATGCTCGCTGCTTCAAGGCTCCCTCTCTCCTCTAGATACAACATCACTTCATCAGACACATGGTGCAAGAGGGTGCTAGCAAGCAAGTCGCTGATTTGTGCACCAAGCCAGTGGCCTGTGAGAAGCAGCAATTTTGCATGAAGGCATGTGGACTCGGCCCACTCTGACTACGGAAATGTGGGAGATTATTGGGAAAGGAGCCATCCGGCTCAGTTTCAGGTCCACAAGAGCAAGTTCCAAGAAAGTACAAGGTTCCTACTTCGATTGTCGATCGAAATTCTTCATTGGAAAGATCAGGTGGCAAAATGTCTACGGTCCAAGTTTGAGGCCGATCCAACGGTCGGATTGGGAGATATGAATTTTTGAAGTGTTCGGGGTCATCGACCGCCGATATCCGGGTGACTATGGGCGATGGCTCCATGCCTCAGCTTGAGAAAAGAAAAAGGCATGAGATCCAGGGTCAAGACATGATGGGAGAATTATCCAAAAAGGTCCTTGTGAGAGGAAAAAGGTACCTCTTCTTACTTTTTAGGTGAGGTGAGATCCTTATGTTATAGCCATGGACACATGGCGATTCTCCATGAGATTCTGGGTTATGTGACCACTAGGAGTGTGCCATGAGAGCATTTTCTAGCTCTCTAGGTCGTGTGTGAGTGGTCAGCCTGATTGCTAGGCTGATTTCCTCCCTTGTGTGAGATTATGGACTCTTGTGTGTAAGCCTTAGCCTCCATGGCTAAGTGGTGTGGCTTGTGAGAGGGATGAATTTACCAAGCTCTAGCTCTTTATGTATTCCATCATTTTGAGTGATTTAACAACCATTCTTATTGCTTCTCACGACTCACCAGCTTGGTGCAGAAATGAGCGACCTGCTTGCTGGTTGGAGTATACTCTAGCTTGATAGCACCCTCTTACACCATGTGCCTGATGAAGTGATATGCGATATCAATGTGCTTGGTGCGTGCATGGTGCTCAGGATTCTTGTCGAGTGCGATTGCGCTCTGGTTGTCGACGCGCACAGGAATAAGAATTGCTGCACTCCCACTCATCTCTGCCATGAGACGCTGAAGCCAAACTACTTCCTTGGCTCCAAAGCTGAGAGAGACGTACTCAGCTTCCGTGCTTGAGGTGGCCACCACCACCTGCCGCTTGCTACACCAGCTGATGGCTCCACCATTCATGAGGAACACATGTCAAGAGATGGACTTACGGTCCTCACGGTTTGAAGTCCAATCTATGTCTGTGTGGCCTATGATGCTTTTGCCGTTGCCGTTGTAGGTGAAGCCGATGTTGATGGTTCCAGCAAGGTAGCAGAAGATCCGCTTCACTGCCTTCTGGTGCTCAGGTCCGGGGTTTGCCATGTCCTTGCTCACAGCGCTAACAACCTTTGTGAGGTCCGGCCTCTTTACAACTATTAGGTACATGAGGCTACCGACGGCGCTCTGGTACTTCTGCCGCTCAGCCGCATTTGCTTCTCCATTACAGCTCACGAGGTACTGCCGCGTCTCCAGCGGTGTGCCGATGGGTTTTGCGTCTGCCATGTCAAACCGCTACAAAACATCCTTGATGTAGCGGCTCTGTTACAACGAGAGAGAGCGTGACTCGCGGTCACGCGTGATCTGGATACCAAGGAAGTATGATGCCTTGCCGATATCAGACATCTGGATGCGCTCCTACAAGGCTGTTGGGAAAGGAGCCATCCGGCTCAGTTTCAGGTCCACAGGAGCAAGTTACAGGAAAGTACCAGATGCCTGCTCCGATCGTCGATCAGACTTCACCGTTGAAAAGATCAGGTAGCAAAATGTATACGGTTAAAGTTTGAGGCCGATCCAACAGTCGGATTGGGAGATATGAATTTTCGAAGGTTCGGGGGTCATGGACCGTCGATATCCGGGTGACCATGGGCGATGGCTCCATGCCTTAGCCTGAGAAAAGAAAAAAGGCAAGAGGTCCAGGGTCAAAACCTGATGGGAGAAATATCCAAAAAGGTCCTTGGTCTTAGGATTGCCTTGTCAGAGTGTGCTGACTAGGATAAAGGTACCTCTCCTCACTTTTTAGGTGAGGTGAGACCGTTGTGTGCTAGCCATGGACACATGGCAATTCTCCATGGGTTTGTGGGTTAGGTGACCACTAGGAGTGTGCCATGAAAGCATTCTCTAGCTCTCTAGGTTGTGTTTGAGTGGTCAGCCTGATTGCTAGGCTGATTTCCTCCCTTGTGTGAGATTATGGACTCTAGTGTGTGAGCCTTNGTGGCAAAATGTCTACGGTCCAAGTTTGAGGCCGATCCAACGGTCGGATTGGGAGATATGAATTTTCGAAGTTTCGGGGGTCATGGACCGTCGATGTCTGGGTGGGCATGGGTGATGGCTCCATGCCTTAGCCTGAGAAAAGAAAAAGGCAAGAGGTCCAGGGTCAAGACCTGATGGGAGAAATATCCAAAAAGGTCCTTGGTCTTAGGATTGCCTTGTCAGAGTGTGCTGACTAGGATAAAGGTACCTCTCCTTACTTTTTAGGTGAGGTGAGATCCTTGTGTGCTAGCCATGGACACATGGCGATTCTCCATGGGTTTGTGGGTTATGTGACCACTAGGAGTGTGCCATGAGAGCATTCTCTAGCTCTCTAGGTTGTGTGTGAGTGGTCAGCCTGATTCTTAGGCTAATTTCCTCCCTTGTGTGAGATTATGGACTCTAGTGTGTGAGCCTTGGCCTCCATGGCTAAGTGGTGTGGCTTGTGAGAGGGCTGACTTGCCCAAGCTCTAGCTCTATATGTACTCCATCAGTTTGAGTGATTGAACAACCATTCTTCAGCACAAGTGATGCCCTTCCAATCACACATGCTCGCCGCTCCAAGGCTCCCTCTCTCCTCCAGATCCAACATTTGGTATCAGAGCCAAGTTCTGCCACTTTCAGCCAGCACAGGCCGTCACTTTGAGAGTGACGGGTTGGGATGAAACCTTCACCATATTTGACGATCCACCACTGGATTTTCAAGTTCAAGAGAGGAGCATTCCAACGAGCCCAAGATTGCGAAGATCGAACAGTCGGATTGAGAGTTATGCTCAAAACGAGGTCAGCCAGGGCTGCACTCTTCTCTATGAGTAAGACTGTCGCCTTCTGATGACCATAACTCTCTCGTTTCTTTGTCAAATTTAAAAAGTGGCACATGCAAATTGTAGTGTCAATATTTTTCCATTGGTGGAAAAATATTTGCAATCCATTAATTTGTTTGGGAGAAACACCGTTTACAAGCTGGCTGGTCTGAGTTGGAGTAGGAGCAGAAGCATACCCTGTTTTCAAGAGGGCATATCTTTCAAACTCCCCTGTTGATGACCCTGTTTTATGGGTCGATCTGAAAGGTTTTGAGCTGAATTTTCCAGTGGTGGGTTCGATTTTTCCAAATTCCCAGTCTGCTGGCATCTACAGTCCATTTTCTGTCAGACAGATTTATGGCAGAAGCAGCAGCAGAAGCAGGGGTAGCGCCGCCATCCAAGGGCAGCGCTGAGCATCACCAAGGCTCAAAATGGCAGCAGCTGGCGTTGTNACAGCAGCCCAGCCTTTGGAGAGGCTGGAGGGATGCGCCAACTTCACGTTTTGGAAGATCCGTACCCGCCTCCTTTTGGAGGAGAGGGGCTTGTGGGAGGTGGTGAGCGGCGACGAGCCGGCTCCAGTTCCACAGGCAAAAGGCATCACCGCAGCGCAGGTGGTGGCGGGGAAGACACCGCAAAAGGGTGCAGCTGATGCGGGTTCTTCTGCAGCTGTACCAGTAAGGGTGCACGCCATGCCAGATTCCCGAATCTTTTGGAAGTCTTGGATTCTCGAATCGAGTCCAAGACTCGAATTTGGACTCTCGAATCTTTCTGAAAGATTCTCGAATCTTGGAATTGCGAATCCTTTGACCATGTATCTGCATGAATCATAGTATAAGACACCGCAAAAAAATAGAATTTCGTGATGTGGAATATGCTTGTTTTTGATAATCCTCCTGTCTGCATGAATATCTTCAGTGTTGACCTGGCCACCCCGAACCCCGGCATGTCGATGTCCACCTCGGCACATCGATGTGACCCCTCCCACATCGGCCACCTCGGAACATCGGACCTTACTGGGGTGGACTGTGAATTTTCCTGGGTAGTCCTAGGCGCCGAATGCACACTGAATGGCTTTTTTCTTTGCATGCATTCACAGGTCGACTCCGAGAACGCACGAATTTCCTCATTCTCGCCTGGTCTACCGCGCTGACTCACGATGGCAGCATTCCACGCGTCACAAACTGCTTGGAATGCTGCCTATCCAGCGTGGAATGCTGCCTATGCTGCCTATCTTTGCACGTTTACTTGCCAGCTGGCAAGTAAAAGTGCGAAGTCTGTTTCGAATGAAGAATCGAGTTTTGGTAAACGAAGTGATGCGCGCGGAATCTCGAACCAGGATTTCAAGTTTCGCTAGTCCATGGTCGAGGATTGAAGTTTGAATCTAATTGCGATTGCGGAGGTTACTTTTTTAAAATGTTTGACTTTCGAAGTTCTGAATCAAGCTTTAAAACTGAGCCAAAGTTTGATGTCAGAAGTTTGACTTTCGATGTTCCGACTCGGAAATCATTTTTCAAACTTTGA
>SZWC01000352.1:9272-229543 GCA_023375785.1 Penium margaritaceum | reverse complement strand
CAGATGGTAACCTGGAAAAGTACAAGGCGAGGCTGGTCGCCAAGGGCTACTCGCAGCACGAGGGCATCGACTACACAGAAACGATTGCCCCTGTTGCAAAGTTTGCCTCTGTGCGCACGCTCCTCTCTTATGCAGCAGCTGAGGACTTCGAGGTTCACCACATGGATGTCAAGACGGCATTCTTGAATGGTGACTTGGAGGAGGAGATCTACATGCAGCAGCCAGAGGGGTTCGTCATGGATGGCCAGGAGCACCTGGTTTGCAAGCTGCAGAAGTCGCTGTACGGCCTCAAGCAAGCATCGCGTGCTTGGAACCAGAAGTTGGATGCGGCGTTGCAGTGCATGGGGCTTGAGCGCAGCGAATGTGACTATAGCGTGTATCGCTGGTAGCATGAGCATGAGATCCTCATCATCATTGTCTATGTGGATGACATGCTCCTCCTTTCCAATAGCATATCTGCATTGCAGGAGTTCAAGGAAACCATGCAAGAACCTTCCAGATGTCTAATCTCGGGGAGGCATCATACTTCCTCGGTATCCAGATCACGCGTGACCGCAATTCACGCTCTCTCTCGCTGCAGCAGAGCCGCTACATCAAGGATGTTTTGCAGCGGTCTGGCATGGCAGAGGCAAAACCCATCGGCACGCCACTGGAGACGCTACAGTACCTCGTGAGCTTCAACGGAGAAGCAGATGCAGCCGAGCGGCAGAAGTACCAGAGCGCCGTCGGCAGTCTCATGTACCTGATGGTGGAAACCAGGCCGGACCTCACACAGGCTGTGAGCGCTGTGAGCCAGCACATGGCTAATCCCGGACCGGAGCTCCAGAAGGCAGTGAAGCGGATCTTCCGCTACCTTGCTGGAACCATCAACGTCGGCATCACCTGCAATGGCAACGACAACATCATCATCGGCTACACATATGCAGATTGGGCTTCAAATCCGGAGACCCGCAAGTCCATCTCTGGACATGTATTTCTCATGAATGGAGGTGCCATCAGCTGGTGCAGCAAGCGGGAGGTGGTCGTGGCCACCTGGAGTACAGAAGCTGAGTACGTATCTCTCAGCTTTGGAGCCAAGGAAGCAGTTTGGCTCCAGCGTCTCATGGCAGAGATGAGTGGGAGTACAGCAGTTCCAGTTCCTGTGCCAGCGACAACCAGAGCGCAATCGCACTCGCCAAGAATCCTGAGCACCATGCACGCACCAAGCACATTGATATCGCATATCATTTCATCCGGCACATGGTGTAGGAGGGTGCTATCAAGCTGGAGTTTACTCCAACGAGCAAGCAGGTCACTGATTTCTGCACCAAGCCAGTGACCCGTGAGAAGCAGCAGTACTGCATGAAGGCATGTGGACTTAGCCCACTCTGACTGCGGCAAAGTGGGAGATTGTTGGGAAAGGAGACATCCGGCTCAGTTTCAGGTCCACAGGAGCAAGTTCCAAGAAAGTACCAGATGCATGCTCTGATCGTCAATCCGACTTCATCGTTGAAAAGATCAGATGGCAAAATGTATACGGTCCAAGTTTGAGGCCGATCCAACGGTCCGATTGGGAGATATGAAATTTCGAAGTTTCGGGGGTCATGGACCGCCGATATCCGGGTGACCATGGGCGATGGCTACATGCCTTAGCCTGAGAAAAGAAAAAAGGCAAGAGGTCCAGGGTCAAGACCTGATGGGAGAAATATCCAAAAAGGTCCTTGGCCTTAGGATTGCCTTGTCAGAGTGTGCTGACTAGGATAAAGGTACCTCTCCTTACTTTTTAGGTGAGGTCAGATCGTTGTGTGCTAGCCATGGACACATGGCGATTCTCCATGGGTTTGTGGGTTATGTGACCACTAGGAGTGTGCCATGAGAGCATTCTCTAGCTCTCTAGGTCGTTTGTGAGTGGTCAGCCTGATTGCTAGGCAAATTTTCTCCCTTGTGTGAGATTATGGACTCTAGTGTGTGAGCCTTAGCCTCCATGGCTAAGTGGTGTGGCTTGTGAGAGGGCTGACTTGCCCAAGCTCTAGCTCTATATGTACTCCATCATTTTGAGTGATTGAACAACCATTCTTCAGCACAAGTGATGCCCTTCCAATCACACATGCTCGCTGCTCCAAGGCTCCCTCTCTCCTCCAGATCCAACAATGGCTTCCTTGAACTCCTGCAGTGCAGACATGCTGTTGGAAAGGATGAGCATGTCATCCACATAGACGATGATGATGAGCACCTCATGACCATGCTGCCAGTGATAGACGCTGTAGTCATACTCACTACGCTCAAACCCCATGCAGTGCAACGCCGCATCCAACTTCTGGTTCCAAGCACCCGACACTTGCTTGAGGCCGTACAGCGACTTCTGCAGCTTGCAAACCAGGTGCTCCTGGCCATCCATGACAAACCCTTCCGGCTGCTCCTTGTAAATCGCCTCCTCCATGTCACTGTTCAGGAACGCCGTCTTGACGTCCATGTGGTGGACCTCAAAGTCTTCTACTTCTGCATAGGAAAGGAGCGTACGCACAGAGGCAAACTTTGCAACAGGAGCAAAGGTTTTTGTGGTGTCGAAGCCTTCGTGCTGCGAGTAGTCTTTGGCGACCAGCCTTGCCTTGTACTTTTCCAGGTTGCCATCTTCTCCCCGCTTCTTCTTCAACACCCACTTGCAGTTGATCACCTTTTGTCCAGGTGGACGCTCAGTCAGCTCCCACGTACCGTTGTCGAGCTGCGACTGTATCTCGTGCTGCACAACTTGTGCCTTATCTGTTGTTTCTGGTGCAGCCATGGCCTCCTTGTACGACGCCGCCTCATCAGTGTCTGCTGCAACTGCGACGTTCATCTGGTCTGGTTTTTAGAGCATCCAGAAGTGCGCGCGCTCACCAGGCTTGTAGCGCACCCTGAGAGGGTACCTTCGACTTGGTGCTAGAGCGTTAGCAGGCGGATGACGCGGTGCTTCTGGCACAACTGCTTCTGCTATTGGTGGTGCACCTTCTTCCTCTGTTTCCGCCGATGAGGCTGCTCTATCTGCAGTATCAGACATGGGAGAGTAGACTGGTTCTCCCACTGTCAGTGGAGGAAGGATCAGGAGAAGCTGGGTCAGGAAGGATTTATACTCCCACTACCTCGTCACTTCTTGCTTCTGTTGCCTCTTCACAAACAATGTTGGTGCCAATGACGTTGCTCTTGTTGAAGAGGACATCCCTGCAGATGATTATGTGGCTTGTATCCCTCTTGTAGAGGCAATACACCTTGTTTGCCACGTCGTAGCCAATGATCAGCATATGCGCGCTCTTCGCGTCCCACTAGAAAATTCAGCTTAAAACCTTTCACATCGACCTATAAAACAGGGGATTTTGAAAGATATGCCCTCTTGAAAACAGGGTATGCTTTTGCTCCTACTCAAGCTCACACCAGCCAGCTTGTAAACGGCGTTTCTCCCAAATGTACCAATGGAATGCAGATAATTTTGCACCAATGGAAAGCATCAGAAAAATGCTTCAATTTGTATGTGCTACTTTTTAAAGTTGAAAAAGAAACAAGAGAGTTATGGTCATCACAAGGCAATAGTCTTACTCAGAGAGAAGAGTGTAGCGCTGCCTGATCTCGTTTTGAACATAACTCTTGATCCATTTGTAAATCTTCGCGATCTGGTTGGAAAGCTTGTCTTTTGAACTTGACGATCTCATGTTCGATTGTCAAAGTTGCTAAAGGTTTTACCCCAACTCGTCACTCTCAAAGTGACGGCCTGTGCTGGCTGAAGTGGCAGAACTTGGCTCTGATACTAAGTGTTGGAACTGGAGGAGAGAGGGAGCCTTGGAGCAGCGAGCATGTGGGACTGGAAGGGCATCACTTGTGCTAAAGAATGGTTGTTGAATAATTCAAAATGATGGAGTACATATACAGCTAGAGCTTGGACAAGTCATCCATCTCACAAGCCCCATCATTTAGTCATAGAGGCGAAGGCTCACAGAGTAGAGTCCATAATCTCACACAAGAGAGGAAATCAGCCTAGCAATCAGGCCTACCCCTCACACACGACCTAGAGAGCTAGAAAATACTCTCATGGTACACTCCTAGTGGTCACATAATCCACAATCATATGGAGAATTGCCATGTATCCATGTCTAGCACACAAGGATCTCACCATCCCTAAAAAGAAAGGAGAGGTACCATTTTCCTAGTCAGCACACTCTGACAAGGCAACCCAATAATCTATGACCTTTTTGGATATTTTTCCCATCAGGTCTTGACCCTGGACCTCTTGCCTTTTTCTTTTTTCAGGCCAAGGCATGGAGCCATCGCCCATGGTCACCCGGATATCGGCGGTCGATGACCACGAAAACTTTGAAAATTCATATCTCCCAATCCGACCGTTGGATCGCCCTCAAACTTGGATCGTAGACATTTTGCCACCTAATCTTTGTAATGAATAAGTTGGATCAACAATCGGAGCAGGCATCTGGTAGTTTCCTGGAACTTGCTCCTGTGGATTTTAAACTAAGCTGGATGGTTCCTTTCCCAACACAATGTACCTGATGCTGTGTTCAACCTTCTCTCAGTGTCCTCTCTTATCAATACAGGACTACGAGTCGTCTTTGACAATGACTATGGCTATATCCTTGACAAGGAAACGGGAGACAGAACGCGACATCTACCTTTTGTTCGGGGCGACGAAGATCCCGTGGGAGCAGAGTCTTGCAATAGTAGTGCAGGCCACAGATGGCAAAATCTGGCATCTGTGCTACAGCCTCATTGGCATGTTTGCCTTGCAGCAACTTCAAACGAAGCAGGTGGTGCGTGACTTACCCATCGTCTCTAACTTTGAGCAGCAGTTATTTATGGGCTGTTTGGAGAGGAAGTAGCATTACGACGCGTTCTGTGGAGGAGAGAAACGTGCAAAGGAGGTGGTGGAGCTAGTCCAAATAGATTTGTGTTGCCCGATGCAGACCCTAAACTTTTAAGGCTTTAGGTACGTTGTCGCCTTCATGGATGATTTCAGTAGTTACACTGCTGAATACTTCCTTACCTCCAAGGACCAGTGCTTTGACAGGGTTAAGGAGTTTAAGGCAATGGTGGAGAACCAGACTTCAAAGATGATCAAGACGCTGCGTAGCGACCCTGGCGGAGAGTACCTGAGCAAAGAGTTCCCGGGGTACCTTGTCGTAGCAGGAATCAAGGCGTAGCGCACTGCGCCATACTCTCCGTAGCATAATGGCGTAGCACAATGTACCCACCGTACAATCGTTGAATAAGCGCGTTCCATGCTTCAGGCGACTCAGCTCACCTACAACTTTAAGGCGGAATCAATGAGCAGTGCGGTGCACGTCAAGAACCGTAGTCCCACCAAGCTATTGGAGCAGATGATACCGTACAAGGCTTGGTTGGTCAAGAAGCCAAGTGTGGGTTATCTTTGCACGTTTGGCAGCTTGGCATACATGAAAGTACCAAAGGAAAAGTGGCAAAAATGGGATTCTTAGAGCGCACAGATGCTACTGATCGGCTATGACGTGGTAAGTAAGGCGTATCGTCTGTACAAGAGGGATACTCACCATGTCATCATCTCCAGGGATATTGTTTTCAACGAAATCAACGTCATCAGCACCAACATGATCTCCAAAGAGGCAGTATAACTAGCAGATGATGAAGCAATGGGAAAGACATTCTCACTCACCCTGCCTCTCTTGAACCTTCCTCTATTGTGACATTAGGAGAACCATTCTATTCTCCCATGTTTGATGTAGCAGATACAACGGCGTCATCGGCAAAAGCAGAGGAAGAAGATGCACCACCATCAGTAGGAGTAGTTGTACAAGCAGTACCGCGCCAGCCACCTGCTAACTCTCCAGCACCGAGTCGAAGGTACCCTCTCACGGTGCACGACAAACCTGGTGAACGCGGGCATTTCTGGATGCTCCAAAAACCAGACCGGATGAATGTCGCAGTTAGAGCAGAATCTGATGAGACGACCTTGTAGAAGGAGGCCATGGCTGCACCTCTTATAGCAGATTGGACACAGGCTGTGTAGCGGGAGATACTGTCGCTGCTCGACAACGATGCGTGGGAGCTGGTTGAGCATCTACCAGGATGCAAGGTAATTAAGTGCAAGTAGGTGTTCAAGAAGAAGAGAGCCGCAAATGGCAACCTCAAAAGTACAAGGGGAGACTGGCCACCAAGGGCTACTCGCAACAGGAAGGCATCGACTACACGGAAACCTTTGCCCATGTTGCATAGTTTCATTCGGTGCGCACTCTCCTTTCTTATGCAGCAGCTTAGGATTTCAAGATTCACCACATGGATGTCAAGACGACATTCTTGAATGGTGACTTGGAGGAGGAAGTCTCCATGGAGAAGCGGGAGGGGTTCTTCATGGATGGCAAGGAGCATGTGGTTTGCAAGCTTTAGAATTTGCTGAACCGTCTCAAGCAAACGTCGCGTACTTGGACCAAGAAATTAGATGCGGCGCTGGAGTGCAGGGGCTTTGGACGTAGCGAGTGTGACTAGAGCTTCTATCGTTGGCAGCATGTGTTGACCTGATATGCTCCTTGTCCATGGCAGTTATTTGGACAAGCACAGGACACACTAGGCATGGATTGCTCCCTTACAGTAAGTCTCCTAAGTCTAGTCAAGATAGACAAGGCATGCACTGCTCCTTTGGAGGGATTCCCCTTGGTCTAATCTGGATAATATAGCCAGCATTAGGACAACTCCTTGTGGCTTAGATGTTCCGAAGTTGTGGAGCGAGAGGTCAGTGGTCAAATCCCAGTTGGGAAAGGAGCCATCCGGCTCAGTTTCAGGTCCACAGGAGCAAGGTCCAGGAAAGTACCAAATGCGTGCTCCGATTGTCAATCTAACTTTTACATTGAAAAGATCAGGTGGAAAAATGTCTACGGTCCAAGTTTGAGGCCGATCCAACGGTCGGATTGGGAGATATGAATTTTCAAAGTTTTCAAGGTCATCCAGCGCCCAAATCCGGGTGACCATGGGCGATGGCTCCATGCCTCAGCCTGAGAAAAGAAAAACCCAAGAGATCCAGGGTCAAGACCTGATGGGAGAAATATCCAAAAAGGTCATATATTCTTGGGTTGCCTTGTCAGAGTGTGCTGACTAGGAAGAAGGTACCTCTCCTTTTTAGGTGAGGTGAGATCCTTGTGTGCTAGCCATGGACACATGGCAATTCTCCATGGGATTGTGCGTTATGTTACCACTATGAGTGTGCCATGAGAGCATTTTCTAGCTCTCTAGGTCGTGTGTGAGTGGTCAGCCGGATTGCTAGGCTGACTTCCTTCCTTGTGTGAGATTATGGACACTAGTGTGTCAGCCTTATCCTCCATGGCTAAGTGGTGTGGCTTGTGAGAGGGCTGACTTGCCCAAGCTCTAGCTCTATATGTACTCCATCATTTTGAGTGATTCAACAACCATTCTTCAGCACAAGTGATGCCCTTCCAGTCCCACATGCTCGCTGTATCAAGGCTCCCTCTTTCCCCCAGTTCNGACCACTAGGAGTGTGCCATGAGAGCATTCTCTAGCTCTCTAGGTCGTGTGTGAGTGGTCAGCCGGATTGCTAGGCTGACTTCCTTCCTTGTGTGAGATTATGGACACTAGTGTGTCAGCCTTATCCTCCATGGCTAAGTGGTGTGGCTTGTGAGAGGGCTGACTTGCCCAAGCTCTAGCTCTATATGTACTCCATCATTTTGAGTGATTCAACAACCATTCTTCAGCACAAGTGATGCCCTTCCAGTCCCACATGCTCGCTGTATCAAGGCTCCCTCTTTCCCCCAGTTCCAACATTTGGTATCAGAGCCAGGTTCTGCAATTTTCAACCAGCACAGGCAGTCACTTTGAGACTTACCAGTTGGGCTAAAAGCTTTACCAGAGTTGAGGATCGACCACAAGATCTTCAAGTTAAAGAGACAAGCTTTCAAACAAGCCAAAGATCGTGAAAATCCAACAATTGGATTGAGAGTTATGCTCAAAACGAGGTCGGCCAAGGCTACACTCTTCTCTCTGAGTAAGACTGTCGCCTTGTGAGGACCAGAATTCTCTCGTTTCTTTGCCAAATTTAAAAAGTAATACAGATGAATTGAAGTATTGTTCCTAAGATTTTCATTGGTGCAAAGATATTTGCATTCTATTTCTATGTTTGGGAGAAATGCCGTTTACAAGCTGGCTGGTGTGAGCTGGAGTAGGAGCAGAAGCATACCCTATTTTCAAAAGGGCATATCTCTGAAATTCTCCTATACATGACCCTGTTTTATAGATCGATCTGAAAGTTTTTGAGCTGCATTTTTCAGTGGTGGGCTCAGTTTTTCAAAACTCACAGTTTGCTGGCCTCTAGAGTCCATTTTATGTCAGACCGATTTCTGGCTGAAGTAGCAGCAGAAGCAAGGGTAGCGCCGCCACTCAAGGGCAGCGCTGAAGATCACCAAGGCTCAAAATGGCAGCAGCAGGCGTGGTAAGAGCAGCCTTGTCCTTGGAGAGGCTAGAAGGACGTGCCAGGTTCATGTTTTGGTTGTACTTGCCTCCTTTTGGAGGAGAGGGGCTTGTGGGACGTGGTGAGTGACGACGAGCGTGCTCCGCCTCCACCGGCAAAAGGCATCACCGCAGCGAAGCTGGGGGCAGGGTAGATGCCGCAGAAAGGTGCAACAGATGCAAGTTCATCTACAACTGCAGCAGCGGCATATGAGGAGTGGAAGAAGAAGGACAGGCAGGCCTACAGGCTGCTTGTCAATACCATCTCCAACCTGCATCTGCAGTACGTGAGTGACAAGGCTACTGCAAAAGAGGGGTGGGACACGTTGTGCAAGAAGTATGAGAGCAAGGATCCTGCATTCCTCATGCTTTTGGAGGAGAAGATGATGGCGTTGAAAATGCAAGGTGGCGAAGGAATGGAGGTGTATTTGGACAAGGCACAGGAGCTGGCGAAGCAACTGAAAGCGGCCGGCAACCCATTGGAAGACACGCGCTTCGTCCTCCTCTTGCAGAGGGGACTCCCAACGTGCTATGACACGGTGCGAGAGACGTTGGAGTGCCAGCCGACTCTCGACGTCGACTTCACCTGCACGCACCTGGTGCAGGTAGAACAGCGTCGCAATGCAGCAAAACGTAATGGCGGCAGCAGCAGCAGTGAAGCAGCTTTCATGGCCATAGGCTCACGTAACCAGCAGCAGCAGCAGTCTGGCCAGCAGAGAGGCAAGAAGAAGGGCAAGAGCAACTATTGCCAAAAGAGGGGCACTACAAGAACGAGTGCTTCAAGTTCAAGAGGGACCAGAAGGAGCAGTAGTAGTAGCAGCAAAACGAGCAATCTCCACAGCAACAGTAGCAGTAGTCACAGCAAAGTCAGCAGCAGTAGCAGCAGTAGAACCAGACCGGCGTGCGTCATTTTGGCTACATGAACGTTGCCAAGGAGGTGCGCAACCGCCTCTTCATGGTGAAGTCTGACATGTCGCAGAAGGAAAAGGCAGATCTGGCGTGGTACAAGGACTCGGGGTGTATTAAGAGTCTCACGTATCACAAGGAGTGGTTTACGCAGCTGCTCTCCATTCCCCCCTGTCCGATTGCTTTGGGTGATGATCGGTGGTGTATGCTGAGGGGATTGGGATTGTGGAGATGTGGTTGGAGACCCTGCGTGGCATTGAAGTGGGAGTGTTCCATGGCGTGCTGTATGTGCCTGATGCTGCGTTCAACCTTCTCTCCGTGTCCTCTTTCTCCAACACAGGACTGCGTGTCATCTTTGACGATGACTATGGCTACATCCTCGACAAGGAAACAGGAGAGGAGCTGGCCAGGTCGGTGAATGAAGGCGATATGTACCGCCTACTGGGAGCAACAAAGATCCCGCGCGAGCAGAGCCTTGCAACGGTGGTGCATGCCACAGATGGCGAAATCTGGCATGCGCGCTACGGCCACATCCGCATGCGCGCCTTACAGCAACTTCAAACAAAACTGATGGTGCGTGACTTCCCCACCATCTCTAATTTTGAGCAGCAGTTGTGCATAGGCTCTTTGGAGTATAAGCAGCATCAAGAGGCGTTCTCTGGAATAGGCAAGCGCGCGAAGGAGGTGCTGGAGCTGGTCAACACAGATTTGTGTGGCTTGATGCAGACCCAGAGCTTTGGAGGCTCTAGGTATTCACTCACCTTCATTGATGATTTCAGCCGTTACACTGTTGTGTACTTCCTTTCCTCCAAGGACCAGTGCTTTGACAGGTTCAAGGAGTTCAAGGCCATGGTGGAGCACGAGACTGGCAAGAAAATCAAGGCGCTGCACAGCGACCGCGATGGAAAGTACCTTAGCAAGGAGTTCTAAGACTACCTCGCAACAGCAGGCATCAAGGCGCAGCGTACCGCGCCATACGTGCCGTAGTAGAACGGCGTAGCAGAACTCGCCAACCGCATGATCGTTGAGTCAGCACGCTCCATGCTGCACGCGGCTTGTTTCACATACGACTTTTGGGCGGAAGCAGTACGTACTCTAGTGTACATCAAGAACCGCAGTCCAACAAGGACCTGGAGCAGATGACGCCATACAAGGCGTGGTTCGGCAAGAAGTCGAGCGTGGGTCATCTTGGCGCGTTTGGCAGCTTGCCGCACATGCACGTGCAAAAGGAGAAGTAGGAAAAGTGGGGCGCGAAGAGCGCGCAGGCTGATTTCCTCCCTTATGTGAGATTATGGACTCTAGTGAGTGAGCCTTAGCCTCCATGGCTAAGTGGTGTGGCTTGTGAGAGGGCTGACTTGCCCAAGCTATAGCTCTATATGTACTCCATCATTTTGAGTGATTGAACAACCATTCTTTAGCACGAGTGATGCCCTTCCAGTCCCACATGCTCGCTGCTCCAAGGCTCCCTCTCTCCTCTAGATACAACATTTGGTATCAGAGCCAAGTTATGCCACTTTCAGCCAGCACAGGCCGTCACTTTGAGAGTGACGGGTTGGGGTGAAACCTTCACCAAATTTGCTGATCGACCACTGAATTTTCAAGTTCAAGAGACAAGCTTTTGAACGAGCCCAAGATCGCGAAGATCCAACAGTCGGATTGAGAGTTATGCTCAAAACAAAGTCGGCCAGGGCTACACTCTTCTCTATGAGTAAGACAGTCGCCTTGTGATGACTATAACTCTCTGGTTTCTTTGTCAAATTTAAAAAGTGGCACATGTGAATTGTAGTATTTTTCCTAAGCTTTCCTTTATTGCAAAAATATTTGCAATCCATTGATTCGTTTGGGAGAAACGTTGTTTACAAGCTGGCTGGTCTGAGTTGGAGTAGGAGCAGAAGCATACCCTGTTTTCAAGAGGGCATATCTTTCAAAATCCCATGTTGATGACCCTGTTTTATGGGTTGATCTGAAAGGTTTTGAGCTGCATTTTCCAGTGGTGGGCTCAGTTTTTCCAAATTCCCAGTCTTCTGGCATCTACAATCCATTTTCTGTCAGACATATTTCTGGCAGAAGCAGCAGCAGAAGCAGGGGTAGCGCCGCCATCCAAGGGCAGCGCTGAGCATCACCAAAGCTCAAAATGGCAGCAGCTGGCGTTGTAACAGCAGCCCAGCCTTTGGAGAGGCTGGAGGGATGCGCCAACTTCACGTTTTGGAAGATCCGTACCCGCGTCCTTTTGGAGGAGAGGGGCTCGCGGGAGGTGGTGAGCGGCGACGAGCCGGCTCCAGTTCCACAGGCAAAAGGCATCACCGCAGCGCATGTGGTGGCGGGGAAGACACCGCAAAAGGATGCAGCTGATGCGGGTTCTTCTGCAGCTGTACCAGCGGCGTATGAGGAGTGGAAAAAGTAGGACATGCAAGCCTACTGGTTGCTTTTCAACACCATCTCCAACCCGCACCTTCAGTACGTGAGTGACAAGGCTACTACAAAGGAGGGGTGGGATACGTTGTGCAAGAAGTATGAGAGCAAGGATCCTGCATTCCTCATGCTTTTGGAGGAAAACATGATGGCGCTGAAAATGCAGGGTGGTGAAGGGATGGAGGCGTATCTGGATAGGGCAAAGGAGCTGGCAAAGCAGTTGAGAGCGGTCGGCAACCCTATGGAAGAGACGCGCTTCATCCTCCTCTTGCTGAGGGGACTCCCAACCAGCTACGACACGGTGCGAGAGATGTTGGAGTGCCAGCGGACTCTTGACCTCGACTTCATCTGCACGCACCTGGTGCAGGTGGAACTGCGTCGCAATGCAGCACAGCGTAATGGCGGCAGCAGCAGCAGTGAAGCAGCTTTTATGGCCATGGGCTCACAAAACCAGCAGCAGCAGCAGTCTGGGCAGCAGAGAGGCAAGAAGAAGGGCAAGTGCCACTATTGCCAGAAAGAGGGGCACTATAAGAAAGAGTGCTTCAAATTCAAGAGGGACCAGAAGGAGCAGCAGCAGCAGCAGCAAAAGCAGCAATCTCCACAGCAACAGCAGCAGCAGTCACAACAACGCCAGCAGCAGCAACGAAACCAGACTAGCGTGCGCCATTTTGGCAACATGAACGTCGCCAAGGAGGTGCGCGACCGCCTCTTCATGGCAAAGTCTGACATGTCGCAGAAGGAAAAGGCAGATCTGGCGTGGTACAAGGACTCGGGGTGTACCAAGAGTCTGACGCACCACAAGGAGTGGTTCACGCAGCTGCTCTCCATTCCCCCCCGTCCGATTGCTTTGGATGATGATCGAGTGGTGTATGCTGAGGGGATTGGGATTGTGGAGATGTGGTTGGAGACCCCGCGTGGCATTGAAGTGGGAGTGTTCCATGGCATGCTCTATGTGCCTGATGCTGCGTTCAACCTTCTCTCAGTGTCCTATCTCACCAACACAGGGTTTGCGCGTCGTTTTTGATGATGATTATGGCTACATCCTCGACAAGGAAACAGGAGAGGAGTTGGCCAAGTCGGTGAAGGAGGGCGACATGTACCGCCTGCTGGGGGCGACCAAGATCCCTCGTGAGCAGAGTCTTGCAACAGTGGTGCAGGCAACAGATGGCAAGATCTGGCATGCGCGCTACGGCCACATCGGCATGCGCGCCTTGCAGCAGCTTCAAGAAAAGTAGATGGTGTGTGACCTGCCTACCATCTCTAACTTTGAGGAGCAGTTATGCATCGGCTGTTTGGAGGGGAAGCAACACCGCGAGGCATTCTCTGGAGCAGGGGAGCGTGCAAAAGAGGTGTTGGAGATGGTCCACATGGACTTCTGCGGACCGATGCAGACCCAAAGCTTTGGAGGCTCTAGGTACTTTTTCACCTTCATTGATGATTTCAGCCGTTACACTGCTGTGTACTTCCTTTCCTCCAAGGACCAGTGTTTTGACAGGTTCAAGGAGTTCAAGGCCATGGTGGAGAACCAGACTGGCAAGAAGATCAAGGCGCTACGCAGCGATCGCGGTGGAGAATACCTAAGCAAGGAGTTCCAGGACTACCTCGCAGCAGCTGGCATCAAGGCGCAGCGTACCGCGCCGTACTCGCCGCAGCAGAACGGTGTAGCAGAACGCGCCAACCGTACCATTGTGGAGTCGGCGCGCTCCATGCTGCACGCGGCCCGGCTGACCTACGACTTCTGGGCTGAAGCCGTGAGCACTGCGGTCTACATCAAGAACTGGAGTCCAACAAAGGCCCTGGAGGAGATGACGCCGTACGAGGCGTGGTTTGGCAAGAAGCCAAGCGTTGGTCATCTTCGCGCGTTTGGCAGCTTGCCGCACATGCACGTGCCAAAGGAGAAGCGACAAAAGTGGGACGCGAAGAGCGCGCAGATGCTGATGATTGGCTACGACATGGCAAGCAAGGCGTACTGCCTCTACGAGAGGGATACATGCCACGTCATCATCTCTAGGGATGTCGTCTTCAACGAGAGCAATGTTATCGGCACCAACATTGTGTGTGAGGAGGCAGTAGAACCAGCAGCTGACGAGACTATGGGAGCAGAAATCCTTCCTGACCCAGTCTCTCCCGATCCTTCCTCTACTGTGACAGTGGGAGAATCACTCTACTCTTCCATGTGTGATGTAGCAGATACAACAGCCTCATCGGCAGAAACAGATGAGGAAGATGGAGCACTACCAGCAGAAGCAGTTGTGCCAGCAGTACCGCGTCAGCCGCCTGCTAACGCTCCAGCACCAGGTCGTAGGTACCCTCACAGGGCGCGCTACAAGCCTGGTGAGCGTGGGCATTTCTGGATGCTCCAAAAACCAGACCACATGAACGTCGCAGTTGCAGCAGACTCCGATGAGCCCACGTCGTACAAGGAAGCCATGGCGTCACCAGATGCGGCAGATATGGCGCAAGCTGTGCAGCAGGAGATACAGTCGCAGCTGGACAACAACAGGTGGGAGTTGAGTTGGCGTCCACCTGGACGTAAGGTGATCAAGTACAAGTGGGTCTTCAAGAAGAAGCGAGGAGCAGATGGTAACCTGGAAAAGTACAAGGCGAGGCTGGTCGCCAAGGGCTACTCGTTGCAGGAGGGCATCGACTACACGGAAACTTTTGTCCCTGTTGCAAAGTTTGCCTCTGTGCGTACGCTCCTCTCTTATGTAGCAACTGAGGACTTCGAGGTTCACCACATGGATGTCAAGACGGCATTCTTGAATGGTGACTTGGAGGAGAAGATTTACATGGAGCAACCGGAGGGGTTCGTCATGGATGGCCAGGAGGACCTGGTTTGCAAGCTGCAGAAGTCGCTGTACGGCCTCAAGCAAGAGTCGCGTGCTTGGAACCAGAAGTTAGATGCGGCGTTGTAGTGCATGGGGTTTGAGCGTAGTGAGTGTGACTACAGCGTGTATCGCTGGCAGCATGAGCATGAGATCCTCATCATCATTGTCTATGTGGATGGCATGCTCCTCCTTTCCAACAGCATGTCTGCACTGTAGGAGTTCAAGGAAGCCACGCAGGAGCGCTTCCAGATGTCTGATCTCGGGGAGGCATCATACTTCCTCGGCATCCAGATCACGCATGATCGCAAATCACGATCTCTCTCGCTACAACAGAGTCGCTACATCAAGGACGTCCTGCAGCGGTTCGGCATGGCAGAGGCAAACCCCATCGGCACGCCGCTGGAGACGCGGCAGTACCTTGTGAGCTTTAATGGAGAAGCAAATACATCTGAGCGGCAGAAGTACCAGAGCGCCGTTGGCAGCCTCATGTACCTGATGGTGGGAACCAGGCCGGACCTCGCACAGGCTGTTAGCGCTGTGAGCCAACACATGGCAAACCCCGGACCTGAGCACCAGAAGGCAGTGAAGCAGACCTTCCGCTACCTTGCTGGAACCATCAACATCGGCATCACCTACAACGGCAATGACAACAGCATCATCGGCTACACAGACGCTGATTGGGCTTCAAACCCTGAGGACCGCAAGTCCATCTCTGGACATGTGTTCCTCATGAATGGTGGGGCCATCAGCTGGTGCAGCAAGCGGCAGGTGGTCGTGGCCACCTCAAGCACGGAAGCTGAGTACGTCTCTCTCAGCTTTGGAGCCAAGGAAGCAGTTTGGCTTCAGCGTCTNAAACCCCGGACCTGAGCACCAGAAGGCAGTGAAGCGGATCTTCCGCTACCTTGCTGGAACCATCAACATCGGCATCACCTACAACGGCAATGACAACAGCATCATCGGCTACACAGACGCTGATTGGGCTTCAAACCCTGAGGACCGCAAGTCCATCTCTGGACATGTGTTCCTCATGAATGGTGGGGCCATCAGCTGGTGCAGCAAGCGGCAGGTGGTCGTGGCCACCTCAAGCACGGAAGCTGAGTACGTCTCTCTCAGCTTTGGAGCCAAGGAAGCAGTTTGGCTTCAGCGTCTTATGGCAGAGTTGAGTAAAGTGAAGCAGTTCCAGTTCCTGTGCGCGTCGACAACCAGAGCGCAATCGCACTCGCCAAGAATCCTGAGCACCATGCACGCACCAAGCACATTGACATTGTATATCACTTCATCAGGCATATGGTGCAGGAGGGTGCTATCAAGTTGGAGTTTACGCCAACCAGCAAGCAGGTCGCTGATTTCTGCACCAAGCCTGTGACCTGTGAGAAGCAGCAGCTCTGCATGAAGGCATGTGGACTTAGCCCACTCTGACTGTGGCAAAGTGGGAGATTGTTGGAAAAGGAGCCATCCGGCTCAGTTTCAGGTCCACAAGAGCAAGTTCCAGGAAAGTACCGGATGCTTGCTCCGATCGTCAATCCAACTTTACCATTGGAAAGATCAGGAGGAAAAATGTCTACGGTCCAAGTTTGAGCCCTATCGAACGGTCGGATCGGGAGATATGAATTTTCGTAGTTTCCGGGGTCATCGACCGCCAATATCCGGGTGACCATGGGCGATGGCTCCATGCCTTAGCCTGAGAAAAGAAAAAGGCAAGAGGTCCAGGGTCAAGACCTGATTGGAGTAATATCCAAAAAGGTCCTTGGTCTTAGGATTGCCTTGTCAAAGTGTGCTGACTAGGATAAAGGTACCTCTCCTTACTTTTTAGGTGAGGTGAGATCGTTGTGTGCTAGCCATGGACACATGGTGATTCTCCATGGATTTGTGGGTTCTGTGACCACTAGGAGTGTGCCATGAGAGCATTCTCTAGCTCTCTAGGTTGTGTGTGAGTGGTCAGCCTGATTGCTGCCTCTGATTTCCTCCCTTCTGTGAGATTATGGACTCTAGTGAGTGAGCCCTAGCCTCCATGGCTAAGTGGTGTGGCTTGTGAGAGGGCTGACTTGCCCAAGCTATAGCTCTATATGTACTCCATCATTTTGAGTGATTGAACAACCATTCTTTAGCACAAGTGATGCCCTTCCAGTCCCACATGCTTGCTGCTCCAAGGCTCCCTCTCTCCTCTAGATACAACACTCTCACAAGGCAACCGAAGAATCTAGGACCTTTCTGGATATTTCTCCCATTAGGTCTTGACCCTGGATCTCTTGCCATTTTCTTTTCTCAGGCTAAGGCATGGAGCTATCGCCCATGGTCACCCGGATATCGGCAGTCGATGACCCTGAATACTTCGAAAATTCATATATCCGAATCCGACCGTTGGATCGCCCTCGAAATTGGACCATAGACATTTTGCCACCTGATCTCTATATTGGTGAAGTCAGATTGACGATCATAGCAAGCATCTGGTACTTTCCTGGAACTTGCTCCTGTGGACCTGAAACAAAGCCTATAGACATTTTGCCTCTAGATCTTTGCAATGGTGAATTCCAATGGACAATCATAGCAGGCATGTGGTAGTTTCCTCGAACTTGCTTTTGTGAACCTGAAACTCAGCCGGTTGGCTCCTTTCCCAACAATCTCCCACTTTGCCGCAGTCACAGTTCGCTGAGTCCACATGCCTTCATGCAGAACTACTGCTTCTCATGCTTGGTGTAGAAATTACCAACCTGCTTGCTGGTTGGAGTAGATTCCAGCTTGATAGCACCCTCCTGGACCATGTTCTCGAAGGAGATATATGCGATGTCAATGTGCTTGGTGCGTGTATGGTGCTCAGGATTCTTGGCAAGTGTGATTGTGCTCTGGTTGTCGACGCGCACACGAACTAGAACTGCTGCACTCCTACTCATCTCTGCCATGAGACGCTGTACCCAAACTGCTTCCTTGACTCCAAAGCTGAGAGAGAAGTAGTTAGCTTCCGTGCTTGAGGTGAACACGACCAATTTTCGCTTGCTGCACTAGCTGATGGCTGTAGCATTCATGAGGAACACATGTCCAGAGATGGACTTGCGGTACTCACGGTTTGAAGCCCAATCAGTGTGAGTGTAGCCGATGATGCTGTTTTCGTTGCCGTTATATGTGATGTCGATGTTGATGGTTCCAGCAAGGTAGTGGAAGATCCGCTACACTGCCTTCTGTTGCTCACGTCCGGGGTTTGCCATGTGCTGGCTACCAGCGCTAACAACCTATATGAGGTCCGGCCTGGTTGCAACCATCAGGTATATGAGGTTGCGGACGGTGCTCTGGTACTTCTGTCCGTCAGCTGCATTTGCTTCTATATTGAAGCTCACGAGGTACTGCCGCGTCTCCAGCGGCGTGGCGATGGGTTTTGCCTCTGCCATGCCGAACCACTGTAATACATCCTTCATGTAGCGGCTCTGTTGTAGTGAGAGAGAGCGTGATTTGCCGTCACACGTGATCTTGATACCGAGGAATATGATGCCTCCCCAAGATCAGAATTCTGGAAGCCCTCCTACATGGCCTCCTTGAACTCCTGCAGTGCATACATGCTGTTGGAAAGGAGGAGCATGTCATCCACATTGACGGTAATGATAAGCACCTCATGACCATAATGCCAACGATACACGCTATAGTCACACCCGCTGCGCTCAAACCCCATGCACTGCAACGCCGCATCCAACTTCTAGTTCCAAGCACGCGACGCTTGCTTGTGTTGGAACTGTAGGAGAGAGGGAGCCGTGGAGCAGCGAGCATGTGGGACTGGAAGGGCATCACTTGTGCTGAAGAATGGTTGTTCAATCACTGAAAATGATGGAGCACATATAGAGCGAGAGCTTGGGCAAGTCAGCCCTCTCACAAGCCACACCACTTAGCCATGGAGGCTAAGGCTCACACACTAGAGTCCATAATCTCACACGAAGGAGGAAATCAGCCTAGCAATCAGGCTGACCACTCACACACGACCTAGAGAGCTACAAAATGCTCTCATGGCACACTCCTAGTGGTTACATAACCCACAATCTCATGGAGAATCGCCATGTGTCCATGGCTAGCACACAAGGATCTCACCTTACCTAAAAAGTAAGGAGAGGTACCTTTATCCTAGTCAGCACACTCTGACAAGGCAATCCTAAGACCAAGGACCTTTTTGGATATTTCTCCCATCAGGTCTTGACCCTGGACCTCTGCCTTTTTCNACACTAGAGTCCATAATCTCACACAAGGGAGGAAATCAGCCTAGCAATCAGGCTGACCACTCACACACGACCTAGAGAGCTACAAAATGCTCTCATGGCACACTCCTAGTGGTTACATAACCCACAATCTCATGGAGAATCGCCATGTGTCCATGGCTAGCACACAAGGATCTCACCTTACCTAAAAAGTAAGGAGAGGTACCTTTATCCTAGTCAGCACACTCTGACAAGGCAATCCTAAGACCAAGGACCTTTTTGGATATTTCTCCCATCAGGTCTTGACCCTGGACCTCTGCCTTTTTCTTCTATCAGGCTAAGGCATGGAGACATCACCCATGCCCACCAAGACATCGACGGTCCATGACCACCGAAACTTCGAAAACTCACATCTCCCAATCCGACCGTTGGATCGTCCTCAAACTTGGACTGCAGACATTTTGCCACCTGATCTTTCCAATGGTGAACTTGGATTGACGATCGGAGTAGGCATCTAGGACTTTCCTGGAACTTGCTCTTGTGGACCAGAAACTGAGCGAGATGGCTCCTTTTCCAACAGTCTCCCACTTTGCCGCAGTCAGAGTGGGCTGAGTCCACATGCCTTCATGCAGAACTGCTGCTTCTGACGTGTCACTGGCGTGGTGAAGAAATGAGCGAACTGCTTGCTTGTTGGAGTAAACTCCGACTTGATAGCACTCTCCTGCACCATATATCTGATGAAGTGATATGCAATGCAATGTACTTGATGCGTGCATGGTGCTCAGGATTCTTGGCGAGTGCGATTGCGCTCTGGTTGTCGACGCGCACAGGATCTGGAACTGCTGCACTCCCACTCATCTCTGCCATGAGATGGTGAAGCCAAACTGCTCCCTTGGCTCCAAAGCTGAGAGAGACGTATTCACCTTCAGTGCTTGAGGTGGCCACGACCACATGCCGCTTGCTGCACCAGCTGATGGCTCCACCATTCATGAGGAACACATGTCTAGAGATGGACTTACGGTCCTCAGGGTTTGAAGCCCAATCTGCGTCTGTGTAGCCTATGATGCTGTTGTCGTTGCCGTTATAGGTGAAGCTAATGTTGATGGTTCTAGCAAGGTAGCGGAAGATCCGCTTCACTGCCTTCTGGTGCTCAGGTCCGGGGTTTGCCATGTGCTTGCTCACAGCGCTAACAGCCTGGGCGAGGTGCGGCCTGGTTGCAACTATCAGGTACATGAGGCTGCCGAGGACGCTCTGGTACTTCTGCCACTCAGCTACATTTGCTTCTCCATTAAAGCTCACGAGGTACTGCCGCGTCTCCAGCGGCGTGCCGATGGGTTTTGCCTCTGCCATGTCAAACCGCTGCAAAACATCCTTGATGTAGCGGCTTTGTTGCAACGAGAGAGAGCGTGACTCACGGTCACGCGTGATCTGGATACCATGGAAGTATGATGCCTCGCCGATATGAGACATCTGGAAGCGCTCCTGCATGGCTTCCTTGAACTCCTGCAGTGCAGACATGCTGTTGGAAAGGAGGAGCATGTCATCCACAAAGACGATGATGATGAGCACCTCATGACCATGCTGCCAGCGATAGACGCTGTGTTCACACTCACTGCGCTCAAACCCCATGCACTGCAATGCCGCATCCAACTTCTGATTCCAAGCACGCGACGCTTGCTTGAGGCCGTACAGCAACTTTTGCAGCTTGCAAACCAGGTCCTCCTAGCGGTCCATGACGAACCCCTCCGGCTGCTCCATGTAGATCTCCTCCTCCAAGTCACCATTCAAGAATGCCGTCTTGACATCCATGTGGTGAACCTCGAAGTCCTGAGCTGTTGCATAAGAGAGGAGCGTGCACACGGAGGCAAACTTTGCAACACGGGCGAAACTTTCTGTGTAGTCGATGCCCTCCTGTTGCGTGTAGCCCTTGGCGACCAGCCTCGCCTTGTACTTTTCTAGGTTACCATCTGCTCCCCGCTTCTTCTTGAACACCCACTTGCACTTGATCACCTTACGTCCAGGTGGACGCTCAGTCAGCTCCCACGTGCCGCTGTCGAGCTACGACTATATCTCCTGCTGCATGGCTTGTGCCCAATCTGCTGCATCCGGTGCAGCCATGGCCTCCTTCTATGACGTTGGCTCATCTGAATCTGTTGTAACTACGACGTTCATCTGTTTTGGTTTTGTATGGCATCCACAAATGGCCGCGCACACCAGGCTTGTAACGCACCCTCTTAGGGTGCGTTACAAGCCAGGTACCCTTTTGCCGCTTGTCCTTTGGCACGTGCATGTGCGCCAAATTGCCTAACGCGCGAAGATGACCCACGCTGGACTTCTTGCCGAACAACGCCTCGTACGGCGTCATCTGCTATCGGGCCTTCGTTGGACTGCGGTTCTTGATGTACACTGTAGTGCTTACTGCTTCCGTCCAAAAGTCACTGGTGAGCCGAGCCGCGTGTAGCATGGAGTGCGCCGACTCAATGATGGTGCGATTGGCGCAATCTGCTACGCCGTTCTGCTGCGGCGAGTATGGCGCGGTACGCTGCGCCTTGATGCCAGCTGCTGCAAGGTAGTCCTGAAACTCCTTGCTTAGATACTCTCCACCGCGATCGCTACGCAGCTCCTTGATCTTCTTGCCAGTCTCGTTCTCCACCATCGCCTTGAACTCCTTGAACCTGTCAATTCACTGGTCCTTGGAAGGAAGGAAGTACACAGCAGTGTAACGGCTGAAATCATCAATGAAAGTCAGGAAATACCTAGAGCTGCCAAAGCTCTTGGTCTGCATCGGTCCGCACAAGTCCGTGTGGACCAGCTCCAACACCTCCTTTGTACGCTCTCCTGCTCCAGAGAACGCCTCCCGGTGCTGCTTCCCCTCCAAACAGCCAATGCACAACTGCTGCTCAAAGTTAGAGATGGTAGGCAGGTCACGCACCATCTGCTTTGCTTGAAGCTGCTACAAAGCGCTTATACCGATGTGGCCGTAGCGCGCATGCCAGATCTCGCCATCTGTCTTCTGCACCACTGCTGCAAGACTCTGCTCACGCGGGATCTTGGTCGCCCCCAGCAGGCGGTACATGTCGCCCTCCTTCACCGACCTGGCGACCTCCTCTCCTCTATCCTTGTTGAGGATGTAGCCATAGTCATCATCGAAAACAGCGTAGTCCTATGTTTGTAAGACAGGAGACTGAGAGGAGGTTGAATGCAGCATTTGGTACATACAGCACGCCATGGAAAACTCCCACTTCAATGCTACGCGGGGTCTCCAACCACATCTCCACAATCCTAATCTCCTCAGCATACACCACCCGATCATCACCCAAAGCAATCGGACGTGGGCAAATGGAGAGCAACTGAGTGAACCACTCCTTGTGGTGCGTCAGACTCTTGGTACACCCCGAGTTCTTGTACCAGGCCAGATCCGCCTTTTCCTTCTGCGACATGTCAGACTTTGTGATGAAGAGGCAGTCGCGCACCTCCGTGGAGATGTTCATGTTGCCAAAATGGCGCACACCAGTCTGGTTCTGCTGCTGTTACTGCTGTTGACGTTGCCGTGACCGCTGCTACTGTTGCTGTAGAGATTGCTGCTTTTGCTGCTGCTGCTGATGCTCCTCCAGGTCCCTCTTCAAGTTGAAGCACTCTTTCTTGTAGTGCCCCTCTTTCTGGCAATAGTGGCACTTGCCCTTCTTCTTGCCTCTCTGCTGCCTGAACTGCTGTTGCTGCTGGTTGCGTGAGCCAATGGCCATGAAAGCTGCTTCACTGCTGCTGCTGCCGCCATTGCGCTTTACAGCATTGCGACGCAGTTCCACCTGCACCAGGTGCGTGCAGATGAAGTCGAGGTCGAGTGTCGGCTGGCACTCTTACGTCTCTCGAACCCTGTCATAGCTCATTGGGAGTCTCCTCAGCAAGAGGAGGACAAAGCGCGTGTCTTCCACAGGGTTGCTGGCCGCTTTCAGCTGCTTCGCTTGCTCCTTTGCCTTGTCCAAGTACGCCTCCATCCCTTCGCCACCCTGCATTTTCAACGCCACCATCTTCTCCTCCAAAAGCACGAGGAATGCAGGATCCTTGCTCTCATAATTCTTGCACAACGTGTCCCACCCCTCTTTTGCAGTAGCCTTGTCACTCACGTACTGAAGATGCGGGTTGGAGATGGTGTTGACAAGCAGCCTGTAGGCCTGCCTGTCCTTCTTCATCCACTCCTTATATGCCGTTGCTGCGGTTGTAGATGAACTTGCATCTGCTGTACCTTTGTGCGGCGTCTTCCCCGCCACCACCTTTGCTGTGCTGATGCCTTTTGCCTGTGAAGGCGGAGCGCGCTCGTCGCCGCTCACCACCTCCCACAAGCCCCTCTCCTCCAAAAGGAGGCGGGTACGGATCTTCCAAAACGTGAAGTTGGCACGTCCTTCCAGCCTCTCCAAGGGCTGGGCTGCTGTTACCACGCATGCTGCTGCCATTTTGAGCCTTGGTGATGCTCAGCGCTGCCCTTGAGTGGCGGCGCTATACGTGCTTGTCCGACCTCGTTTTGAGCATAACTCTCAATCCGACCATTGGATCTTTGCAAATTTGGACTCGTTGGAAAGCTTGTCTCCTGACACTTACGATCTTGTGGCTGATTGTCAAATTTGGTGAACGGTTTGCCCCAACCTGTCACTCTTAAAGTGACGGCCTGTTTTGGCTGAAAGTGGCAGAACTTGGCTCTTATACCAAATGTTGGAACTGGAGGAGAGAGGGAGCCTTAGAGCGGCGAGCATGTGGGACTGGAAGGGCATCACTTGTGCTGAAGAATGGTTGTTCAATCACTCAAAATGATGGAGTACATATAGAGCTAGAGCTTGGGCAAGTCAGCCCTCTCACAAGCATGACCACTTAGCCATGGAGGCTAAGGCTCACACACTAGAGTCCATAATCTCACACAATCAGGCTGACCACTCACATACGACCTAGAGAGCTAGAGAATGCTCTCATGGCACACTCCTAGTGGTCACATATCCCACAAACCCATGGAGAATCGCCATATGTCCATGGCTAGCACACAAGGATCTCACCTCACCTAAAAAGAAAGGAGAAGTTCCTTTATCCTAGTCAGCACACTCTGACAAGGCAATCCTAAGACCAAGGACCTTTTTGGATATTTCTCCCATCAGGTATTGACCCCGGACCTCTTGCCTTTTTCTTTTCTCAGGCTAAGGCATGGAGCCATCACCCATGCCCACCAAGACATCGACGGTCCATGACCCCCGAAACTTCGAAAATTCATATCTCCCAATCCGACTGTTGGATCGGCCTCAAACTTAGACCATAGACATCTTGCCACTTGATTTTTCCAATTGTGAGGTCGGAATGACGATCGGAGTAGGCATCTGGTACTTTCCTGGAACTTGCTCCTGTGGACCTGAAACAAAGCCAGATGGCTCCTTTTACTACAGCTTTGACTACGATTCTTGATATACACTTCAGTGCTCACTACTTCGGCCCAAAATTCGTAAGTGAGCCGAGCCGTGTGCAGCATGGAGCGCGTCGACGCAACGATGGTGCGGTTGGCGTGTTCTGTTACGTCGTACTACTACATCGCGTATGGCGTGGTGCGATGCGCCTTCATGCCTGTTGCTTCGAGGTAGTCGTCGAACTCCTTGCTCAGGTACTCTCTACCACGGTCGCTGCGCAGTGCTTTGATTTTCTTGCCAGTCTAGATCTCTACCATGGCCTTGAACTCCTTGAACCTGTCAAAGCACTGGTCTTTTAAGGAAAAGAAGTACACAGCAGTGTAACGGCTGAAATCATCAATGAAGATGAGAAAATACCTAGAGCCTCCAAAGCTCAAGGTGTGCATCGGGCCACACAAGTTTGTGAGGACCAGCTCCAGGACCTCCTTCGCACGCTCTCGTGCTCCCAAGAATGCCTCGTGATGCTGTTTCCCCTCCAAACTGCTTCACCTCCTTCGCGCGCTCCCGTGCCCCTTCAAAGTCAGAGATGGTGGGCAAGTTGCGCACCATCTGCTTTGTTTGAAGTTGCTGCAAGGCGCGCATGCCGATGTGGCCATAGCGCACATGCCAGACTCTACTCGCGGGGGATCTTGGTCGCTCCCAAGAGGTGATACATGTCGCCTTCCTTCACCGATTCGGCCAACTCCTCTCCTATTTCCATGTCAAGGATGTAGCCATAATCGTTGTCAAAGATGACTTGTAGTCCTGTGTTGGTGAGAGAGGAGACTGAGAGAATGTTGAACGCAGCATCAGGTACATACACCACGCCATGGAACACTCCCACTTCAATGCCACGCTGAGTCTAAAACCACATCTCCACAATCCTAGTCCCCTCAGCATACTCCACCCGATCATCACCCAAAGCAATCGGACGGGGGGGGAATGGAGAGCAGCTACGTAAACCACTCCTTGTGGTGCGTCAGGCTCTTGGTACACACAGAGTCCTTGTACCATGCCACATCCCCCTTCTCCTTCTACGACATGTCACACTTCGCAATAAAGAGGCGGTCGCGCACCTCTTTAGCCACGTTCATGTTGCCAAAATGGCGTATGCCGGTCTGGTTCTGTTGCTACCGTTGCTGCTGCTGACGTTGCTATGATTGCTGCTGTTGTGGAAATTCCTGCTTTTGCTACTACTGCTGCTCCTTCAAGTCCCTCTTCAACTTGAAGCTCTCTTTCTTGTAGTGCCCGTCCTTCTGGCAATAGTGGCACTTGCCGTTCTTCTTGCCTCTTTGCTTCCCGGACTGCTGCTCCTCCTAGTTGCGTGAGCCCATGGCCATGAAAGCTGCTTCATTGCTCTGCTCCCGCCATTACGCTTCCTCACATTTCGATGTAGTTCTACTTGCACCAGGTGTGTGCAGATAGAGTCCAGGTCAAGAGTCGGCTGGCACTCCAACGTCTTTTGCACCGTGTCATAGCTCGTTGGGAGTCCCCTCAGCAAGAGGAGGACAAAGCTGGTGTCTTCCACATGGTTGCTGGCTGCTTTCAGCTGCTTTGCTAGCATTTTTGCCATGTCTAAGTACGCCTCCATCCCATCGCCATCCTGCATTTTCAAGGCCATCATCTTCTCCTCCAAAATCATGAGGAATGCAGGATCCATGCTCTCATACTTCTTGCACATGTCCCACCCCCCTTTTGCAGTAGCCTTGTCACTCACATACTGAAGATGGGGGTTGGAGATTGTGTTGACAAGCAACCTGTAGAACAGGCAGACAGGTCTGCCTGTTCTTCTTCTTCTACTCCTCATATGCCATTCCTGCAGTTGTAGATGAACTTGCATCTCCTGCACCCTTTTCCGGCGTCTTTCCCGCCACCACCTCCGTAGCAGTGATACCTTTTGCCTGTGGAGGCGGAGCGTGCTTGATGCCGCTCACTTCCTCCGACAAGCCCCTCTCGTCCAAAAGGAGGCGGATACGGATCTTCCAAAATGTAAAGTTGGCATATCCTTCCATCCTCTCCAAGGGCTCGGGTGCTGTTACCACGCCTGCTATTGCGATTTTGAGCATTGGTGATACTCAACGCTGTCCTTGAGAGGCGGCACTGGCCCTACTTCTGCTGCTGCTTGTGCTTGAAATGTGTCTGACAGCAAATGGAATGTAGGGGCCAGCCAACTGGTAATTTAGAAAAACTGAGCCCACCACTGGAAAACCAAGCTCACAACCTTTTGGATCAACCCATAAGACAGGATCATCAAGAGGAGATTTTCAGAGATAAGCCTTTTGAAAACAGGGTATGCTTCGGCTCCTAACCCAACTTACTCTAGCTAGCTTGTAAACGGCTGTTCTCCCAAACATAGGGATGGAATGCAAATATTTTTGCACCAATGGAAAGCCTAGACAAAATACTTCTATTTGTATGTGCTACTTTTTATTTTTGATTAAGAAATGAGAGAGTTGTGGTCATCACAAGACGACAATCTAACTCAAAGAAAATAGTGTAGCCCTGGCCGACCTCATTTTGAGCATAACTCTTTATCCGACTGTTGGATCTTTGTGATCGTGTGCTCATTGGAAACCTTGTCTCTTAAATCTTGTGGTCGATTATCAAATTTGGCTAAGGTTGCACCCTTACTCGTAACTTACAATGTGAAGGCCTGTGCAAGCTGAAAATGGAAGAACTTGGCTCTGATACCAAGTGTTGGATCTGGAGGAGAGAGGGAGCTTTGGAGCAGCGAGCATGTGGAAGGGCAAAACCTGTGCTGAAGAATTGTTGTTTAGTCACTAAAAACGATGGAGTACATACAGAACTTGAGCTTGGGCAACTCAGCCCTCTCGCAAGCTACACTACTTAACAATGGAGGCTAAGGCTCACATGCTAGAGTCTATAATCTCACACAAAGGAGGAAATCAGCCTAGCAATCAGGTTGACTACTCACACACGACCTAGAGAGCTAGAAAATGTTTTCATGGCACACTCCTAGTGGTCACATAACCGTCAATCCCATGGAGAATCGCCATGTGTCCATGGCTAGCACACAAAGATTTCACATCACCTAAAAGGAAAGAAAGGAGAGGTAACTTTTTCCTAGTCAGCATACTTTGACAAGGCAACCCAAGAATATAGGACTTTTTGGGATATTCATCCCATCTGGTCATGACCCAGGACCTCTTCCCTTTTATTTTTTCAGGCTAAGGCATAAAACGATCGCCTATTATCGCCGAGATATCAGCGGTCGATGATCCTAAAAACTATGAAAATTCATATTCCCAATCCGATTGTTGGATCGGCCTAAAACTTGGATCGTAGTTGTTTTGCCACCTTATCTTTCCAATGGTGAAGTCCGATTGATGATCGGAGCACGAATATGGAACTTGCTCCTGTGGACCTGAAAGAAACCCAGCTGGCTCTTTTCCCAACAAAGACCTGATGGGAGAAATATCCAAAAGAGGTCCTACATTCTTGGGTTTCCTTGTTAGAGTATATTGACTAGGAAAAAGGTACCTTTCCTTACTTTTTAGGTGAGGTGAGATCCTTGTGTTCTAGCTACGGACACATGGCGATTCTCCATGGGATTGTGGGTTATGTAACCACTAGCAGTGTGCCATGAGAGCATTTTCTAGCTCTCCAGTTCGTATGTGAGTGGTCAGCATGATTGCTAGGCTGATTTCCTCCCTTGTGTGAGATTATGGACTCTAGTTTGTGAGCCTTAGCCTCCATGGCTAAGTGGTGTGGCTTGTGGTAGGGCTGACTTGCCCAAGCTCTAGCTCTATATGTACTGCATCATTTTGAGTGATTCAACAACCATTCTCCAGCACACGTGATGGCCTTCCAGTCCCATATGCTCGCTGCTCCAAGGCTCCCTCTCTCCTCCAGTTTCAACACTTGGTATTAGAGCTAAGTTATGCCACTTTCAGCCAGACGGGCCGTCACTTTGAGAGTGACGGGTTGGGGTGAAGCCTTCACCAAATGTCAGAATCAACCATTGGATCTTCAAGTTCAAGAGACAAGCTTTCCAACAAGGCCCAAATTGGGAAGCTTCAACGGTTGGATTCAGAGTTATGTACAAAACATGGTCGGCTAGGGCTCTAAGTAAGACTGTCGCCTTGTGATGACCATAACTCTTTTGTTTCTTTGTCAAATTGAAAAAGTGGCTCATACGAATTGAAGTGTTTTTTGTAAGCTTTCCATTGATGCATCAATATATGCATTTCATGTGTACGTTTGGGAGAAACGCCGTTTACAAGCTGGCTGGTGTGAGCTGGAGTAGGAGCAGATGCATCTCCTGTTTTCAAAAGGGCATATCTCTGAAACTCCCCTGTTGATGACCCTGTTTTATGGGTCGATCTGAAATGTTTTGAGCTGAATATTCTAGTGGTGAGCTTGGTTTTTCAAATTTCTTTGTGTGCTGGTCTCTACAGTCCATTTTTTGTCAGACAGATTTCTGGCTGAAGCACCAGTAGAAGCAGGGGTAGCGCCGCCATCCAAAGGCAGTGCTGAGCATCACCAAGGCTAAAAATGGCAGCAACATGCATGGTAACAGCAGCCCACCCCTTGGAGAGGCTGGGAGGACGCTCCAACTTCACTTTTTGGAAGATCCGTACTGGCCTCCTTTTGGAGGAGAGGGGCTTGTGGGAGGTGGTGAGCGGCGACGAGCGCGCTCGCCCTCCACAGGCAAAAGACATCACTGTAATAGAGGTGGTGGCCCGGAAGACGCCGCAAAAAGGTGCTGCAGATGCAAGTTGATCTACAACTGCAGCGCCGGCATATGAGGAGTGGAAGAAGAAGGACAGACAGTTTAACAGGCTGCTTGTCATCACTATCTCCAACCCGCATTTCGAGGGGAGGGACACGTTGTGAAGAATTATGAGAGCAAGGATCCTGCATTCCTCATGCTTTTGGGGGAGAAGATGATGGCGTTGGAAATGCAGGGTGGCGGAGGGATGGAGGCCTACTTGGATAGGGCGAAGGAGCTGGCGACGCAGCTGAAAACAGCCGGGAACCCTGTGGAAGAGACACGCTTCATCCTTCTCTTCTTGAGGGGACTTAAAACGAGCTATGACAAAGTGCAATTTTTTACAATTTTTTTTTTTTTTTTTTGGTTTTTAAGATGGTCCAGGCAGAAAATCCCTCCCACTTGCTCCCTTCCGAAAGCTGCTACCTTGGTGACTTCTTGATCCGCTCAGTTTGGGTCTGATTCGGCGGCAGCGTGGTCGGCGGCCGAGGTTCCATCCTTGATGGGTTTGCCTCGGAGGTGACAAAGTGCAAGAGACGTTGGAGTACCAGCCGACTCTCGACCTGGACTTCATGTCCACGTACCTGGTATAAGTAGAGCCACGTTGCAATGCTGCAAAGCGCAATGGCGGCAGCAACAGCAGTGAAGTAACGTTCATGGCCATGGGCTCGCGCAACCAGCAGCAGCAGCACTCAGGACAGCAGAGAGGCAGGAAGAAGGGCAACTGCCACCATTACCACAAAGAAAGGCACTACAAAAAGAGTGCTTCAAGTTCAAGAGGGACAAGAAGGAGCAGCAGCAACAACAGCAAAAGAAGCAATCTCCATAGCAACAGCACCAGCAGTTACAGCAATGTCAGCAGTAGCAGCAAGACAAGAACCAGACCGGCGTGCGCCATTTTTGCAACATGAACGTTGCCAAGGAGGTGCACGACCGCCTCTTTATGGCGAGGTCTCACATGTCGCAGATGGAAAAGGCGGATCTGGTGTGGTACAAGGACTCAAGATGTACCAAGAGTCCGACGCACTACAAGGAGCATTTTACGCAACTACTCTCAATTCACCCCCGTCGGATTGCTTTGGGTGATGATCGGGTTGTATATACTGAAGGGATTGGGATTGTGGAGATGTCGTTGGAAACCCAGCGTGGCATTGAAGTAGGAGTATTCCATGGCGTGTTCCATGTACCTGATTCTTGGAACTAGAGTAGAGAAGGAGCCTTGGAGCAGCAAGCATGTTGGACTGGAAGGGCATCACTTGTGCTAAAGAATGGTTATTAACTCACTCAAAATGATAGAGTGCATATAGAGCTAGAGCTTGGGCAAGTCAGCCCTCTGACAAGCCACACCACTTAGCCATCAAGGCTGAGGCTCACACACTAGAGTCCAAAATCTCAAGCAAGGGAGGAAATCAGCATAGCAATCAGGCTGACCACTCACACACGACCTAGAGAGCTAGAAAATGCTCTCATGGCACACTCCTAGTCATCACATAATCCAGAATCTAATGGGGAATTGCCATGTGTCCAAGGCTAGCACACAAGGATCTCACCTGACCTAAAAAGTAAGAAGAGGTACGTTTTTCCTAGTCAGTAGAATCTGACAAGGCAATCCAAGAATCTATGACCTTTTTGTGATGTTTCTCCCATCAGGTCTTGACCCTGGACCTCTTGCCTTTTTCTTTTCTCAGGCTAACGCATGGAGCCATGGCCCATGATCACCCAAATATCGGCAATAGATGACCCCAAAAACCTTGAAAATTCACATCTCCCAATCCGACTATTGGATCGGCTTGAAACTTGTAGCATAGACATTTTGCCACCTGATGTTTCTAATGGAGAAGTGGGATTGATGATCGGAGCAGGCATTTGGTAGTTTCCTCGAATTTGCTCCGGTGGACCTAAAACTGAGCCGGTTGGCTCCTTTTCAAACATTAGTGCTACATTCAACCTTCTTATTGGATCTGGAGAGAGGGAGCCTCGGAGCTGCGAGCATGTGGGACTCAAAGGACATCACTTGTACTAAAGAAGGGTTGTTGAATCACTCAAAATGATGGAGTACATATAGAGCTAGAACTTGGGTAAGTCAGCCCTCTCACAAGCCACACCACTGAGCCATGGAGGCTAAGGCTCACACACTAGAGTCCATAATCTCACACAAGGGAGGAAATCAGCCTAGCAATCAGGCTGACCACTCACACACGACCTAGAGAGCTAGAAAATGCTCTCATGGCACACTCCTAGTGGTCACATAACCCACAATGTCATGGAGAATCCACATGTGTCCATGGCTAGTTCACAAGGATCTCACCTCACCTAAAAAGAAAGGAGAGGTACCTTTTACCTAGTCAGCGCACTCTGACAAGGCAACCCAAGAATCTAGGACCTTTTTGGATATTTCTCCCATCAGGTCTTGACCCTGGATCTCTTGCCTTTTTCTTTTCTCAGGCTAAGGCATGGAGCCATCGCCCATGGTCGCCCGGATTTTGGCGGTCGATGATCCCGAAAACTACGAAAATTCATATCTCCCAATTTGACCATTGGATCGGCCTGAAAGTTGGACCATAGACGTTTTCCCACCTGATCTTTCCAATGGTGAAGTTGGATAGACAATCGGAGCAGGCATCTGGTACTTTCTTGGGACTTGCTCTTGTGGACCTGAAACTGAGCCGGATGGCTCCTTTCCGAACAATCTCCCACTTTGCCGCAGTGAGAGTGTGCTGAGTCCACATACCTTCATGCAGAACTGTTGTTTCTCACGGGTCACTGGCTTGGTGCACAAATCAGCGACCTTCTTGCTGGTTGGAGTAAACTCCAGCTTGATAGCACCCTCATGTACCATGTGCCTGATAAAATGATATGGGATGTCAATGTGCTTGGTGCGTGCATGGTGCTAAGGATTCTTGGTGGGTGTGATTGCGCTCTGGTTGTGGATGCGCAGAGGAACTGGAACTGCTGCAAACCCACTCATCTCTGCCATGAGACGCTAAAGCCAAAGTGTTTCCTTGGCTGCCAAGCTGAGAGAGACGTACTCAGCTTCCGTGGTTGAGGTGGCCACGACCACCTGCCGCTTGCTGCACCAGCTGATGGCTCCACCATTCATGAGGAACACATGTGCAGAGATGGACTTACGGTCCTCAGTGTTTGAAGCCCAATTTGCGTCTGTGTAGCCGATGATGCTGGTTGTTGCCGTTGTAGGTGATGCCGATGTTGATGGTTCCAGCAAGGTAGCGGAAGATCCGCTTCACTGCCTTCTAGTGCTCAGGTCCGGGGTTTGCCATGTGTTGGCTCACAACGCTAACAGCCTTTGCAAGGTCCAGCCTGGTTGCAACCATCAGGTACATGAGGCTGCCGACGGCGCTCTGGTTCTTTTGCCGCTCAGCTGCATTTGCTTCTTCATTGAAGCTCACGAGGTACTGCCGCGTCTCCAGCGGCGTGCCGATGGGTTTTGCCTCGGCCATGCTAACCCGCTGCAAGACATCCTTGACATAGCGGCTCTGCTGCAGTGAGAGCGTGATTTATGGTCACGCGTGATCTGCATACCGAGGAAGTATGATACCTCCCCGAGATCAGACTTTTGGAAGCGCTCGTGCATGGCCTCCTTGAACTCCTGTAGTGTAGACCTGCTTTTGGAAAGGAGCATGTCATCCACATAGACGATGATGATGAGCACCTCATGACCATGCTGCCAGCGACAGACGTTGTAGTCACACTCACTACGTTCGAATCCCATGCACTACAACGCCGCATCCAACTTCTGGTTCCAAGCACACGACGCTTGCTTGAGGCCGTACAACGACTTTTGCAGTTTGCAAACCAGGTGCTTCTGGCCATCCATGACGAACCCCTCCGGCTGCTCCATGTAAATCTCCTCCTCCAGGTTACCGTTCAGGAACGCCGTCTTGACGTCCATGTGGTGGACCTTAAAGTCCTCTGCTGTTGCATAGGAAAGGAGCGTACGCACAGAGGCAAACTTTGCAACAGGAGCAAAGGTTTACGTGTAGTCGATGCCTTCCTGTTTCGAGGAGCCCTTGGTGACCAGCCTTGCGTTGTACTTTTCCAGGTTGCCATCTGCTCCCCGTTTCTTCTTGAACACCCACTTGCACTTGATCACCTTTCGTCTAGGTGGAAGCTCAGTCCGCTCCCACGTACAGTTGTCGAGCTTCAACTGTATCTCCTATTGCACACCTTGCGCCCAATGGCCTCGTTGTATGACCCCGGCTCATCAGAGTCTACTCCAACTGTGACGTTCATCTGGTCTGGTTTATGGAGCATCCAGAAATGCATGCGCTCACCAGGCTTGTAGCGCAGCCTGAGAGGGTACCTTTGACCTGGTGCTGGAGCTTTAGCAGGCGGCTGGCGCGATGCTGCTGGCAGAACTGCACTTGCTGATGATGGTGCATCTTCTTCCTCTACTTCTGCCAATGAGGCCGCTATATCTGCTGCATCAGACATGGGAGATTAGACTGGTTCTCCCACTGTCACAGTGGAGGAAGGATCAGGAGAGGCTGGGTTAGGCATGATTTCTGCTCCCACTGCCTCGTCAGCTCCTGCTTCTGCTCCCTCTTCACAGACAATGTTGGTGCTGACGACATCCCTGGAGCTGATGACGTGGCTTGTATCCCTCTTATAGAGGCGATACGCCTTGCTTGCCACGTCGTAGCCGATCATCAGCATCTGTGCGCTCTTGGTGTCCCACTTTTGCCGCTTCTCCTTGAGCACGTGCATGTGCGCCAAGCTGCCAAACGTGCGAAGATGATCCACGCTCAGCTTCTTGGCAAACCATGCCTCGTACGACGTCATCAGCTCCAAGACCTTGGTTGGACTGCGGTTCTTGATGTACACCGCAGTGCTTACTGCTTCCGCCCAAAAGTTGTAGGTGAGCCAAGCTGCGTGCAGCATGGAGCGCGCCCACTCAACGATGGTGCGATTGGCGCGTTCTGCTAAACTGTTTTGCTGCGGCGAGTATGGCGCGGTGCGCAGCGCCTTGATGCCTGCTGCTGCAAAGTAGTCCTGAAACTCCTTGTTCAAGTACTCTCCACCGCGGTCGCTGCGCAACGCCTTGATTTTCTTGTCAGTCTGGTTCTCCACCATGGGCTTGAACTCCTTGAACCTGTCAAAGCACTGGTCCTTGGATGACGCCGTACGAGGCATGGTTTGGCAAGGAACGGAGCGTGGCTCATCTTCGCGCATTTGGCAGCTTGGCGCACATGTACGTGCCAAAGGAGAAGCGGGAATAGTGGGACGCGAAAAGCGCGCAGATGCTGATGATTGGCTATGACGTGGCAATCAAGGCATATCGCCTCTACGAGAGGGATACAGGTCACGTCATCATCTCTAGGGACATCATGTTCAACGATATCCCTGGAGGCAATGTTATTGGCAACAACATTGCTTGTGAAGAGGCAGCAAAAGCATCAACTAACAAGGCGGTGGGAGTAGCTATCCAACCCGAACCAGTCTCTCCTCATCCGTAGTCCACTTTGACAGTGGGAGAACCATTGTATTCTTCCATGTCCTGTGCAGTAGCTACAGCGGTTTCATCGGCAGACGCAAAGGAAGAAGGTGGAGTACTATCAGCAGGAGCTGTTTTGCCGGCGGTACCACGCCAGCTGCATACCAACGCTCAAGCACCAGGTCAAAAGTACCCTCTCATGTTGCGCTACAAGCCTGGTGAGCACGGGCACTTCTGGATGTTGGAAAAATCCAGGTGAGATGAATGTCGTAGTAGCAGCAGATCAAGACGAGCCGACATAGAAGGAGGCCATGCCTGCACCAGATGCAGCAGATTGGGCGCAAGTTGTGCATTAGGAGATACAGTCGCAGCTCTACAATGGTACGTGGGAGCTGAAAGAGCGTCCACCTGGACGCAAGGTAATCAAGAGCAAGTGGGTGTTCAAGAAGAAGACGGGTGTAGATGGCAACCTCAAAAAGTACAATGCGAGGCTGGTCGCCAAGGGCTACTCGTAACAGGAAGACATTAACTACACTGAAATATTTATTCCTGTACCAAAGTCTGCCTCTATGCGTACGCTCCTTTGCTATGCAACAGCACAGGACTTAGAGGTACACCACATGGACGTCAAGACAGCATTCCTGAATGGTGACCTGGAGGAGGAGATTTACATGGAGCAGCGGGAGGTGTTCGTCATGGATGGCCAGAAGCACCTGGTTTGCAAGTTGCAAAAGTCGCTGTACAGCCTCAAGCAAGCATCGCGTGCTTGGAACCAGAAATTGGATGCGATGCTTCAGTGCATGGGATTTGAGCACAGTGAGTGTGATACAGTGTGTATCATTGGCAGCATGGTCATGAGGTGCTCATCATCATCGTCTATGTGGATGACATGTTCCTCCTTTCCAACAGCATGTCTGAATTGTAGGAGTTCAATGAGGACATGCAGGAGTGCTTCCAGATGTCTGATTTTGGGGACGCATGAATCTTCCTCGGTATCCACATCATGCGTGATTGCAAATCACGCTCTCTCTCGCTGCAGCAGAGCCGCTACATCAAGGATGTTTTGTAGCGGTCCGGCATGGCGAAGGCCAAGTCCTTCGGCACGTCGCTGGAGACGCTCCAGTACCTCGTGTGCTTCAATGGGAAGCGGATGCGGCTGAGCGGGAGAAGTACCAGAGCGTCGTCGGTAGCCTCACGTACCTAATGGTTGCAACCAGGCTGGACCTCGCATAGGCTGTTAGCGCTTCCGCTTCCTTGCTAGAACCATCAATATTGGCATCACCTATGATGGTGACGACAACATCCTCGGCTACACAGATGCAGATTGGACTTCAAACCCTGGGGATCGCAATCCATGTGTGGACATGTATTCTTCCTGAATGGTGGGGAATCAGCTGGTACAGCAAGCAGTACGTAGTCGTGGCCACATCAATCACGGAAGCTGATTACGTCTGTTTCAACTTGGGAGCCAAGCAAGCAGTTTGACTTCAACGTCTCATGGCAAAGATGACTGGGAGTGTAGCAGTTCTAGTTCTTATGCGTGTCAACAACCAGAGCGCACCCGCACTTGCCAAGAATTTTGAGCAACATGCACGTATCAAGCACATTGACATCGCATTTCACTTCATCACGCACATGGTGCAGGAGGGTGCTATCAAGCTGGAGTTTACTCCAACCAGCAAACAGGTCACTAATTTTTGCACTTAGCCAATGACCTGAGAAGCAGCAGTTCTGCATGAACGCATGTGGACTCAGCCCACTCTGACAGCGGTAAAGTGAGAGATTGTTGGGAAAGGAGCCATCTGGCTTAGTTTCAGGTTCATAAGAGAAAGTTCAAGGAAACTACCACATGCCTGCTATGATTGTCCATTGGAATTCACCATTACCAAGATCTAGAGGTAAAATGTCTATAGTCAAAGTTTGAGAGCGGTCCAACAGTCGGATTGGGAGATATGAATTTTCAAAGTTTTTGGGGTCATCGACCTCCGATATCTGGGTCACCATGTGTGATGGCACCATGCCTTAGCCTGAGGAAAAGAAAAGGCAAGAGGTCCAGGGTCAAGACCTGATGGGAGTAATATCCAAATAGGTCATAGATTCTTTCGGTTCCCTTTTCAGAGTATGTTGACTAGGATAAGGTACCTTTCCTTACTTTTTACATGAGGTGACATCCTTGTGTGCTAGCCATGGACACATGGCGATTCTCCATGGGACTGTGGGTTATGTGATCACTGGGAGTGTACCATAAGAGCATTCTCTAGCTCTCTAGGTCGTATGTGAGTGGTCAACCTGATTGCTATGCTGATTTCCTTCCTTGTGTGAGCCTCCATGGCTGAGTGGTGTGGCTTGTGAGAGGGTTGACTTGCCCAAGCCTTAGCTCTATATGTGATCCATCATTTTGAGTAATTCAACAACCATTCTTCAGCACAAGTGATGCCCTTCTAGTCCCATATGTTTGCTGCTCCAAGGCTTCCTCTCTGCAGTTCCAACAGGTCCTGTCTGACTGGTCCGCCTGATTGCTAGGCTGATTTCCTCTCTTGAGTAAGATTGTAGACTCTAATGTGTGAGAGTTAGCCTCTATGTGACTAAGTGGTATGGCTTGTGAGAGGGCTGAGTTGCCCAAGCCCTAGATCTATGTGTTGTCCATCATTTCGATTGATTTAACAACCATTCTTGAGCACATCTTATGCCCTTGCAGTCCGACATGCTCTCTTTTCAAAGGCTCCCTCTCTCCTCCAGATCCAATATTTAACTTCAAAGCCAAGTTCTCCTTGTTTCAGTATTGGTCATCACTTTGAGAGTGACCAGTAAAGGTCAAACCTTGCCAAACTTTGGCCATAGAAATTCTTGAGACAAGCTTTACAACAAGCCCAAGATTGCAAACATCCAACGGTGGGATTCAGAGCTATACTCAAAATAAGGTCGGCTAGGGCTACATTCTTCTGTATGAGTAAGGCGGTCGCCTTGTAATGGTCATAACTTTCTCAGTTCTCCGTCAAAGTTAACAAGTAACGTATGTTAATTGTAGTATTTTGCCTTATCTTCCATTGGTAGAAACATATTTGTATCTCATGGATTAGTTTAAGAGGATTGCCATTTACAAACTGGCTGATCTAGAAGGGTTTCCATTTCCACTGCCTCATCAGTTGCTAGTTTTCCTCTGTCTCTACTCATGATGTTGGTACCGATGAGGTTACCTTCGTTGAAAACGACATCTCCGGAAATGATGACGTAGCCGATATCCCTCGTATAGAGGTGATACGCGTCGCTGGCCACCTCATAATTATTCATCTACATCTGCGCATTTTTTGCATCCTACTTCAGCCACTTATCCTTAGGTACATGCATGAATGTTGAGCTGCCAAATACACAGAGATGGCCCATGATTAGCTTTTTGCCGAACAAAGCCTCGTACAGTAGCTCTAGCGCCTTGGTTGGACTACGGGTTTTTATGTACACTACAGTGCTCACAGCTTCAGCGAAAAAGGTTGTATGAAAGCCGAGCTCCATGCAGCATGGAGTGCGCCGACTCATTGATGGTATTGTTTGTGCGTTCTGCTACACTGTTTGGCTGCGGCGAATACAATGCGTTATATCATGTCTTGGTACAAACTTCTACAAGGAACTCTTGGAAGTCCCTACTCACAACTCTCCACCACGATCTTTTCCTAGCGCCTTCAATTTCTTGCTAGTCTAGTCCTCCATCATTGCCTTGAATTCTTTGAACCTATGAAAACACTAGTCCTTGGAGGAGAAAAGTTACACAGTAGTGTAACGGCTGATATCATCAATGAAGGTACGAAAATACCTAGAGCCTCCAAAGCTTTGGGTATGCATCGCGCCACATACATTTGTGTGGACCAACTCCAGCACCTGTTTTTTTCTGTGTATGCCCCTGGTCCAATCAGCGGAAGATTTAGACTGGGTATGCACTGCGCTTGTAGCGCAAGTCCCCCAGCGACAGGAAGAAGGCTGAGAGAGACAAGACATGCACTGCTCATCCTTGTGGAGTAAGTCCACACTACTCTTGGTAGTCTACCTGGTGCATGCTCCTTAGGACAACTTCCTACAGCCTAGTGGGTGAAGGCGCCGTCTCGCAAGTGAGAGGTCCGGGGTCGAATCTCGGCAGGACCAAAGTTTTCTTTGTGACTGAAAAGGGCCAAGGAAGTTTCCTAGAAACCTCTAGGAACCTCTCTTGCTGCCGGACGCCGCTAAGTGGAAGGAGGCGATGGAGAGCGAGCTCGCCTCCATTAAGGAGAACGGAACGTGGGAGCTGGTGGACAGACCACCAAACGCACATGTGGTGGGCGTGAAGTGGGTCTTACGCATCAAACGCAAGCAAAACAACAGCATCGACAACTACAAGGTAAGGATCGTCGCGAAGGGATTCTCGCAGAGAGCAGGGGCTGAGTACGACGAGACCTACTCTCCTGTTTCGTCCTTCCTCTCCATCCGCACCTTGCTCAATGTGGCTGCGGCACGCAACATGGAAATCCACTAGATAGATGTAAGGACCACCTTCCTCTACGGGAAGCTTGACAAGGAGATACTAATGGAGGTGCCCGAGGGTGTCAAGGCAAAACCTGGGCAGGTGTGTCGCCTCATCAAGGCGCTCTACGAGCTGAAACAGGCCCCAAGGATCTGGTACAAGGAGATGGACAGCTTCATGGCTGGCCTTGGCTTCTCGTACTCCCATAATGATCCTAGTGTATGTGCGTACGAATGACCAAGGGCTGTTGTTGGTAACGCTGTACGTAGATGACCTGATTCAGGCCTCCACCTCCATAAAGGCCCTTGAGGCCCTCAAGGAGAAGTTGTATGGGTGGTTTCAGATGAAGGACATCGGCGAGCTCCAGTACTACTTGGGAATCACCATACATTGCAACCAAGCTGCAGGCACCATCGAGCTCAACCAGACAAAGTACATCTCAACGGTGCTTTGACGCTATGGCATGGAAGACGCCAAACCCCTCAACACTCCTATCCCCACGAAGTGCAAACGCACGTCCACCCACTCCCCCAGCACGGAAGCCGAGCGCCGCAAAATGTAGGATGTGCCGTACCAGTCTCCGGTGGATAGCATCATGTATGCCATGGTTGGCACACAGCCGGACATCTCCTTTGCTATGGGACTAGTCAGTTGGTTCGTGGCCAACCCTGGGCCACTCCACTGGCAGGCCGTGAAGTGCATTTTGCGCTATCTCAACAAGACACGGCACATGGGACTACAGTACGGCGCTCTTCAAGGAACAAACCCTTTGTGCCTCAAGTGCTACACCAACGCAGATTTTGGAGGTAACGTGGATGATAGGAAGTCCACCTCGGGCTTTATGTGCCTTGTGAACGGCGGCGCTGTATCGTGGGCCAGCCGCAAGTAGGGAATGTGTCTCCATCTCAACCGCAGAAGTTGAGTACGTGGAACTCTCTGAGGTGTGCAGGAAATACAGTGGCTACACAACTTGCTCGCTGAGATGCATGCACCACAGAAAGAGGTCACGGTCGTCCATGTCGAGAACCAGAGCGCAATGGAAATCGCGTTCAAGGACACCCTCTCCAGGCGGACCAAGCACATCGACATCCGCTATCACTACACGCACGACCTTGTCGCCAAGGGAGTGGTGGATCTGCAATACATTGCGACCAAGCAGATGCTTGCGGACTTCCTGACGAAGCCGATGGACAGTGACCCGCACATGGTAGGGGCACGGGGCATCGGGATGGTAAGCATAGCAGACGAAGGCTGAACGGGCGGCCTACTTCAAAGGTGGCCGACATCACTGGGCCCATGGCTGCACCAAGAATCTAACCGCAGATGGACGCAGGTGCAGGGGAGAGTTTGTTATTTTCTGTGTATGCCCCTGGTCGAATCAGCGGAAGATTTAGACTGGGTATGCACTGCGCTTGTAGCGCAAGTCCCCCAGCGACACGAAGAGAGGCGCAGAGAGACAAGGCATGCACTCCTCATCCTTGTGGAGTAAGTCCATTTGGTCTACTCTTGGTAGTCTACCTGGTGCATGCTCCTTAGGACAACTTCCTATAGCCTAGTGGATGAAGGCGCCGTCTCGCAAGTGAGAGGTCCGGGGTCGAGTCCCGCTAGGACCAAAATTTCCGTTGTGACTAAAAAGGGCCAAGGAAGCTTCCTAGAAGCCTCTAAGGTCCAAGGTGGATCAAGCGCCACTTGGCGGTCACAGAGGGTGCCATGTCATCAAAGCTGATGACACTTTCTAGGGTTGCCCTTGGGGGAGGCTCCTCCAAGGAGCCACTGGGAGTACTGACCAGAGACTATGTAAGGCCTGTCATTTGCATGTGATTACATATCATCTCTTTGTCTTGAGACTTGGGAGAAAACTAATCCCTTGTTGGCCACCAAGAAAGAGGGTGAAGAACAAATGCAGGTGTACACTTTGGTGTGTAGTATTGCCAGTTGGTTGAGATTTTGGAACTCTCCGGCCACGGTTGGGACAAGCTAAGTGAACCTTTCAGTGTGGAAACACCACTCCGTTGGTGATCTTTACCTTGGTTGAAATACCAAAGGTGGTTGGCAGTTTGCCTGTCGACGCCGTTTACTCTAAACCGTGGCCAAGTGCGGAGTGACACCTCCTTGTTGGAAAAGAAGTCATCGCGCTAAGTTTCAGGTGCACAAGGGCAAGTTTTAGGAAAGTACCAGATGCCTGCTTCGATTGTCAATCCAACTTCTTCATTACCTAAGTTTCAGGTGGTAAATTGTCTACGCTTAAGTTTTAGGCCAATCCAATAGTTCGATTGGGAGATACAAGTTTTATAAGTTTGTGCGGTCATGGACCACCGATATCTGGGTGACCATGGGTGAAGGCTCCATTCCTTAACCTGAGAAAAGAAAAAGGCAAGAGGTCCAGACTCAAGACATGATGGGAGAAATTCTAAAAGGATCCTTGGTCTTAGGATTGCCTTGTCAGAGAATGCTGACTAGGATTAAAGTATCTCTCCTTACTTTCTAGGTGAAGTGAGATCCTCGTGTACTAGCCATGGACAAAATGGCAATTCTCCATGGGATTGTGGGTTATGGGACCACTAGGAGTAAGCCATGAGAGCATTCTCTAGCTCTCTAGGTCGTGTGTGACTGGCTTGCCTGATTATTAGGCTGATTCCCTCTCTTGTGTGAGATTCTGGACAGTAGTGTGTCGACCTTGACCTCCATGGCTAATTGGTGTAGCTTGTGACAGGGTTGACTTGTCCAAGCTCTAGCTCTATACGTACTCCATCATGATGAGTGATTCAACAACCATTCTTCAGCAAAAGTGATTCCCTTTCAGTTCCACATGGTGGATGCTTCAAGGCACCCTCACTCCTCCTGTTTCAACACTTCGTATCACAGCAAGGTTCTGCCATTTTTAGCTAGCACAGGCTATCACTTTGAGAGTGTGTTAGAATTGGAGGAGAGAGGGAGCCTTGGAGCAACGAGCATGTGGGACTGGAAGGGCATCAGTTGTGCTGAGGAATGGTTATTGAATCACTCAAAATGATGGAGTACATATAGACCTAGAGCTTGGGCAAGTCAGCCCTCTCACAAGCCACATCACTTAGCCACGGAGGCTAAGGCTCACTCACTAGATGTTGGATCTAGAGGAGAGAGGGAGCCTTGGAGGAGCGAGCATGTGGGACTGGAAGGACATCACTTGTACTGAAGAATGGTTGTTCAATCACTCAAAATGATGGAGTACATATAGAGCTAGAGCTTGGGCAAGTCAGCCCTCTCACAAGCCACACCACTTGGCCATGGAGGCTAAGGCTCACACACTAGAGTCCATAATCTCACACAAGGGAGGAAATAAGCCTAGCAATCAGGCTGACCACTCACACACAACCTAGAGAGCTAGAAAATGCTCTCATGGCATACTCATAGTGGTTACATAATCCACAATCTTATAGAGAATCGCCATGTGTCCATGGCTAGCACACAAGGATCTCACCTCAACTAAAAAGTAAGGAGAAGTACCTTTTTCCTAGTTAGCACGCTCTGACAAGGCAACCCAAGAATCAAGGACCTTTTTGGATATTTCTCCCATCATGTCTTCACCCTGGACCTCTCGCCTTTTTCTTTTCTCAGGCTAAGGCATGGAGCCATCGCCCATGGTCACTCGGATATCGGCAGTCGATGACCCCGAAAGCTTTGAAAATTCATATCTCCCAATCCGACCGTTGGTTCGGCCTCAAACTTGGACCGTAGACATTTTGCCACCTGGTGTTTCTAATGAGGACGTTGGATTGAGGATTGGAGCAGGAATCTGGTACTTTATTGGAACTTACTCCTGTGGACCTGAAGCTGAGCAGGATGGCTCCTTTTCCAACAATCTCCCACTTTACCGTAGTCAGAGTGAGCTGAGTCCACATGCCTTCATGTAAAACTGCTGCTTCTCACGAGTTACTGGCTTGGTGCAAAAATCAGCGACCTACTTGCTGGTTGGAGTAAACTCCAGCTTGATAGCACCCTCCTACACCATGTGCTTGATGAAATGATATGCGATGTCAATGTGCTTGGTACGTGTATGGTGCTCAGGATTCTTGGCGAGTGCGATTGCGCTCTGGTTGTCGACGCGTAGAGGAACTGGAACTGCTGCACTCCCACTCATCTCTGCCATGAGACACTGAAGCCAAACTGCTTTCTTGACCCCAAAGCTGAGATAGACGTACTCAGCTTCTGTGCTTGAGGTGGCCACGACTAATTGCCGCTTGCTGCACCAGTTGATGGCCGATGTAGCCGATGATGCTGTTGGCGTTGCCGTTGTAGGTGATGCCAATGTTGATGGTTCCAGCAAGGTAGCAGAAGATCCGCTTCACTGCCTTCTGGTGCTCAGGTCCGGGATTAGCCATGTGGTAGCTCACAGCGCTACCGGCCTGTGCGAGGTCCGGCCAGGTTGCAACCATCAGGTACATGAGGCTGCCGACGGCGCTTTGGTACTTCTGTCGCTCAGCTGAATCTGCTTCTCCACTAAAGCTCACGTGGTACTACCGCGTCTCGAGCGGCGTGCTGATCGGTTTGGCCTCTGCCATGCCGAACCGCTATAAGACATCCTTGAAGTAGCGGCTCTGCTGCAGCGAGAGAGAGCGTTATTTGCGGTCATGCGTGATTTGAATACCGAGGAAGTATGATGCCTCCCCGAGATCAGACATCTAGTAGCGCTCCTGCATGGCCTCCTTGAACTCCTGTAATGCAGACATGCTGTTTGAAAGGAGGAGCATGTCATCCACATACACAATGATGATGAGCACCTCATGACTGTGCTGCCAGCGATAGACGTTGTAGTCACACTCGCTGCGCTGAAACCCCATGCACTGCAACATTGTGGTTCGAAGCACGCGACGCTTGCTTGAGGCCGTATAGCGACTTTTGCAGCTTGCAAACCAGGTGCTCCTGGCCATCCATGACGAATCCCTCCGGCTGCTCCATGCAAATCTCCTCCTCCAGGTCTCCGTTCAGGAATGCCGTCTTGACGTCCATGTGATGGACCGCAAAGTCCTCTGCTGCCGCATACAAAAGGAGCGTACGCACAAAGGCAAACTTTGCAACAGGGGCAAAGGTTTCTGTGTAGTCGATGCCTTCTTGCTGCGAGTAGCCCTTGGCGACCAGCCTCCCCTTGTACTTTTCCAAGTTGCCATCTCCTCCCCGCTTCTTCTTGAATACCCGCTTTCATTTGATCACCTTACGTCCAGGAGGACGCTCAGTCAGCTCCCACGTACGGTTGTCGAGCTGCGACTGTATTTCTTGCTGCACAGCTTATGCCCAATCTGCTGCATCTGGTGCCACCATGGCCTCCATGTATGACGTCGGCTCATCAGAGTCTGCTGCAACTACGACGTTCATGTGGTCTGGTTTCTAGAGCACCCAGAAAAACCCGCGCTCACTACGTTTGTAGCGCACCCTGAGAGGGTACCTCTGACCTGGTGCTGGAGCGTTAGCAGGCGGGCGACGCGGTGCTGCCGGCACAACTCCTCCTGTTGATGGTGGTTAGGAAGGATATCTGCTCCCACTGCCTCGTCAGCTGCTGCTTCTGCTGCCTCTTCACAGACAATGTTGGTGCCGATAAAGTTGCTCTCGTTGAAGACGACATCCTTGGAGATGATGACGTGGCCTGTATCCCTCTCGTAGAGGTGATACGCCTTGCTTGCCATGTCGTAGCCAATCACCAGCATCTCTACGCTCTTCACGTCCCACTTTTGCCGCTTCTCCTTTGGCGCGTGCATGTGCGCAGAGCTGCGAAACACGCAAAGATGACCCACGCTCGGCTTCTTGCCGAACCACGCCTCGTACGGCGTCATCTGCTCTAGGGCCTTGGTTGGACTACGGTTCTTGATGTACACCGAAGTGCTTACTTCTTCCGTCCAAAAGTCGTAGGTGAGCCGAGCCACGTGCAGCATGGAGCGTGATGATTCAACGATGGTGCGGTTGGCGCGTTCTGCTACACCGTTCTACTTCGGCCAGTATGGCGCGGTTCGGTGCGCCTTGATGCCTGCTGCTGCGAGGTAGTCCTGAAACTTGTTGGTCAGGTACTCTCCACCGCGGTCAATGCGCAGCACCTCGAGTTTCTTACCAGTTTAGTTCTCCACCATGGCCTTTAACTCCTTGAACATGTCAAAGCACCAGTCCTTGGAAGAAAGGAAGTACACAGCAGTGTAACGGCTGAAATGATCAATGAAGGTGAGAAAATACCTAGAGCCTCCAAAGCTCTGGGTCTGAATCGGGTCACACAAGTCTGTGTGGACCAGCTCCAGCACCTCTTTTGCGTGCTCTCACGCTCCAGAGAACGCCTCGCGATGCTGCTTCCCCTTCAAACAACCGATGCACAACTGCTGCTCAAACTCAGAGAGAGTGGGCAAGTCACGCACAATCTGCTTCGTTTGAAGCTACTGTAAGGGGCGCATGCCGATGCGGCCGTAGCGCGCATGCCATATTTTTCCATCGATGGCCTGCAACACTGCTGCAAGGCTCTGCTCACGCGGGATCTTGGTCACCCCCAGCAGGCGGTACATATCGCTTTCTTTCACCGACTTGGCCAACTCCTCTCCTGTTTCCTTGTTGAGGATGTAGCCATAATCATCGTCAAAGACGATGCGCAGTCCTTTGTTGGTGAGAGAGGACACTAAGAGAAGGTTGAACACAGCATCAAGCACATACAGCACGCCATGGAACACTCTTACTTCAATGCCACGCAGGGTCTCCAACCACATCTCCACAATCCCAATCCCCTCAGCATACACCACCCGATCATCACCCAAAGCAATCGGACGGGGAGGAATGGAGAGCAGCTGCGTGAACCACTCCTTGTAGTGCATCAGACTCTTGGTATACCCCGAGTCCTTGCATCACGCCAGATCCGCCTTTTCCTTCTGCGACATGTCAGACTTTGCCATGAAGAGGTAGTCGCACACCTCCTTGGCAATGTTCATGTTGCCAAAATGGCACACGCCAGTCTGATTCTGCTGTTGTTGCTCTGCTGATGTTGCTGTGATTGCTGCTGTTGTTGCTGTGGAGATTGCTGTTTTTGCTACTGCTACTGCTACTCCTTCTGGTCCCTCTTGAACTTGAAGCACTCTTTCTTGTGGTGCCCCTTTTTCATGCAATAGAGGCACTTGCCCTTCTTCTTGCCTCTCTGCTGGCCAAACTGCTGCTGCTGCTGGTTGCCTGAGCCCATGGCCTTGAAAGCTGCTTCACTGCTGCTGCTGCCGCCATTGCACTTCGCTACATTGCGACGCAGTTCTACTTGCACCGGGTGCGTGCAGATGAAATCCAGGTCGAGTTTCGGCTGGTACTCCAACGTCTCTCGTTCGCACCGTGTCATAGCTCGTTGGGAGTCCCCTCAGCAAAAGGAGAACGAAACGCATGTCTTCTACAGGGTTGCCGGCTGCTTTCAACTGCTTCGCCAGCTCCTTTGCCCTGTCTAAGTACGCCTCCATCCCTTCGCCATCCTCCATTTTCAACGCCATCGTCTTCTTCTCTTAAAGCATGATGAATGCAAGATCCTTACTCCCATACTTCTTGCACAACGTCTCCCACCCCTCTTTTGCAGTAGCCTTTTCACTCACGTACTAAAGATGCGGGTTGGAGATGGTGTTTACAAGCAGCCTGTAGGCCTACCTGTCCTTCTTCCACTCCTCATATGCCGCAGCTGCAGTTGTAGATGAACTTGCATCTGCTGCAGCTCTCTGCTGCTTCTTTCCCGCCACCACCTACGCTACAGTGATGCCTCTCGCCTGTGGGGGCGGAGCGCGCTCGTCGCCGCTCACCACTTCCCACAAGCCCCTCTCCTCCAAAAGGAGGCGGGTACGGATCTTCCAAAACGTGAAGTTGGCGCATCCTTCCAGCCTCTCAAAGGGTTAGCTGCTGTTACCGCGCCTGCTGCTGCTATTTTGAGCCTTGGTGATGTTGGAAAAAGGAGCCATCTGGCTTAGTTTCAGGTCCACAGGAGCAAGTTCCAGGAAAGTACCAGATGCCTACTCCGATCGTCAATCCAACTTCACCATTGAACAGATCAGGTGGCGAAATGTATACGGTCCAAGTTTGAGGCCGATCCAACGGTCAGATTGGGAGATATGAATTTTCGAAGTTTCGGGGGCCATGGACCGCCGATATCCGGGTGACCATGGGCGATGGCTCCATGCCTTAGCCTGAGAAAAGAAAAAGGCGAGAGGTCCAGGGTCAAGACCTGATGGGAGAAATATCCAAAAAGGTCCTTGGTCTTAGGATTGCCTTGTCAGAGTGTGCTGGCTAGGATAAATGTACCTCTCCNCCAAGTTTGAGGCCGATCCAACGGTCAGATTGGGAGATATGAATTTTCGAAGTTTCGGGGGCCATGGACCGCCGATATCCGGGTGACCATGGGCGATGGCTCCATGCCTTAGCCTGAGAAAAGAAAAAGGCGAGAGGTCCAGGGTCAAGACCTGATGGGAGAAATATCCAAAAAGGTCCTTGGTCTTAGGATTGCCTTGTCAGAGTGTGCTGGCTAGGATAAATGTACCTCTCCTTACTTTTTAGGTGAGGTGAGATCCTTCTGTGCTAGCCATGGACACATGGCGATTCTCCATGGGTTTGTGGGTTATGTGACCACTAGGAGTGTGCCATGAGAGCATTCTCTAGCTCTCTAGGTCGTGTGTGAGTGATCAGCCTGATTGCTAGGCTGATTTCCTCCCTTGTGTGAGATTATGGACTCTAGTGTATGAGCCTTAGCCTCCATGGCTAAGTGGTGTGCCTTGTGAGAGGGCTGACTTGCCCAAGCTCTAGCTCTATATGTACTCCATCATTTTGAGTGATTTAACAACCATTCTTCAGCACAAGTGATGCCCTTCCAGTCCCATATGCTCGCTGCTCCAAGGCTCCCTCTCTCCTCCAGATACAACATTTGGTATCAGAGCCAAGTTTTGCCACTTTCAGCCAGCACAGGCCGTCACTTTGAGAGTGACAGGTTGGGGTAAAACCTTCACCAAATTTGACAATCGACCATAGGATCTTCAAGTTCAAGAGACAAGATTTCCAACAAGCCCAAGATCGCAAAGATCCAACGGTCGGATTGAGAGTTATGCTCAAAATGAGGTCGGCCAAGGCTACACTCTTCTCTATGAGTAAGACTGTCGCCTTGTGATGACCATAACTCTCTTGTTTCTTTGTCAAATTTAAAAAGGGGCACATGCAAATTGTATTACTTTCCCTAAGCTTTCCATTGGTGCAAAAATATTTGTAATCCATTGGTTCGTTTGGGAGAAACGCTGTTTACAAGCTGGCTGGTCTGAGTTGGAGTAGGAGCAGAAGCATACCCTGTTTTCAAGAGGGCATATCTTTCAAAATCCCCTGTTGATGACCCTGTTTTATGGGTCGATCTGAAAGGTTTTGAGCTGACGTTTCCAGTGGTGGGATCAATTTTTCCAAATTCCCAGTCTGCTGGCATCTACAGTCCATTTTCTGTCAGACAGATTTCTGGCAGAAGCAGCAGCAGAAGCAAGAGTAGCGCCGCCATCCAAGGGCAGCGCTGAGCATCACCAAGGCTCAAAATGGCAGCAGCTGGCGTTGTAACAGCAGCCCAGCCTTTGGAGAGGCTGGAGGGACGCGCCAACTTCACGTTTTGGAAGATCCGTACCCGCGTCCTTTTGGAGGAGAGGGGCTTGTGGGAGGTGGTGAGCGGCGACGAGCCGGCTCTAGTTCCACAGGCAAAAGGCATCACCGCAGCGCAGGTGGTGGCGGGGAAGATACCACAAAAGGGTGCAGCTGATGCGGAATCTCTGCAGCTATACTAGCGGCGTATGAGGAGTGGAAGAAGAAGGACAGGCAGGCCTATAGGTTGCTTGTCAACACCATCTCCAACCCACATCTTCAGTACGTGAGTGACAAGGCTATTGCAAAGGAGAGGTGGGACACGTTGTGCAAGAAGTATGAGAGCAAGGATTCTGCATTCCTCATGCTTTTGGAGGAAAAGATGATGGCGCTGAAAATGCAGGGTGGTGAAGGGATGGAGGCGTATCTGGAGAGGACAAAGGAGCTGGCAAAGCAGTTGAGAGCGGCCGGCAACCCTTTGGAAGAGACGCGCTTCATCCTCCTCTTGCTGAGGGGACTCCCAACCAGCTACGACACGGTGCGAGAGATGTTGGAGTGCCAGCCGACTCTCACCCTCGACTTCATCTGCACGCACCTAGTGCAGGTGGAACTGCGTCGCAATAGAGCAAAGCGCAATGGCGGCAGCAGCAGCACTGAAGTAGCTTTCATGGCCATGGGCTCACGCAACCAACAGGAGCAGCAGTCCGGGCAGCAGAGAGGCAAGTAGAAGGGCAAGTGCCACTATTACAAGAAAGAGGGGCACTACAAGAAATAGTGCTTCAAATTCAAGAGGGACTAGAAGGAGCAGCAGCAGCAACAGCAAAAGCAGCAATCTCCACAGCAACAGCAGCAGCAGTCACAGCAACGCCAGCAGCAGCAAGAGCAGCAGAACCAGACTGGCGTGCGCCATTTTGGCAACATGAACGTCGCCAAGGAGGTGCGCGACCGCCTCTTCATGGCGAAGTCTGACATGTCGCAGAAAGAAAAGGCAGATCTGGCGTGGTACAAGGACTCGGGGTGTACCAAGAGTCTAACACCACAAGGAGTGGTTCACGCAACTGCTCTCCATTCCTCCTCGTCCGATTGCTTTGGGTGATGATCGGGTGGTGTATGCTGAGGGGATTGGGATTGTGGAGATGTGGTTGGAGACCCAATGTGGCATTGAAGTGGGAGTGTTCCATGGCGTGCTGTATGTACCTGATGCTGCATTCAACCTCCTCTCAGTCTCCTCTCTTACAAACACAGGACTGCGCGTTGTCTTTTATGATGACTATGGCTACATCCTCAACAAGGATACAGGAGAGGAGTTGGCCAGGTCGGTGAAGGAGGGCAACATGTACCGCCTGCTGGGGGCGACCAAGATCCCGCGTGAGCAGAGTCTTGCAGCAATGGTGCAGGCGACAGATGGCGAGATCTGGCATGCGCGCTACGACCACATCGGCATGCGCGCCTTGCAGCAGCTTCAAGCAAAGCAGATGGTGCGTGACCTGCCTACCATCTCTAACTTTGAGCAGCAGTTATGCATCGGTTGTTTGGAGGGGAAGCAGCACCACGAGGCGTTCTCTGGAGCAGGAGAGCGTGCGAAAGAGGTGTTGGAGCTGGTCCACACGGACTTGTGCGGACCGATGCAGACCCAAAGCTTTGGAGGCTCTAGGTATTTTCTCACCTTCATTGATGATTTCAGCCGTTACATTGCTGTTTACTTCCATTCCTCCAAGGACCAGTGCTTTGACAGGTTCAAGGAGTTCAAGGCCATGGTGGAGAACCAATCTGGCAAGAAGATCAAGGCGTTGCGCAGCGACCGCGGTGGAGAGTACGTGAGCAAGGAATTCCAGGACTACCTCGCAGCAGCTGGCATCAAGGCGCAGCGTACTGCGCCGTACTCACCGCAGCAGAACGGTGTAGCAGAACGCGCCAAGCGTACCATTGTGGAGTCGGCGCGCTCCATGCTGCACGAGGCTCGGCTGACCTACGACTTCTGGGCTGAAGCCGTGAGCACTGCGGTCTACATCAAGAACCGTAGTCCAACTAAGGCGCTAGAGCAAATGACGCCGTACGAGGCATGGTTTGGCAAGAAACCAAGCGTGGGTCATCTCCGAGCATTTGGCAGCCTGGCGCACATGCACGTGCCCAAGGAGAAGCGGCAGAAATGGGACGCAAAGAGTGCGCAGATGTTGATGATTGGCTAGGACGTGGCAAGCAAGGCCTATCGCCGCTACGAGAGGGATACAGGCCACGTTATCATCTCCAGGGATGTCGTCTTCAACGAGAGCAACGTCATCGGCACCAACATTGTGTGTGAAGAGGCAATAGAACCAGCAGCTAACGAGACAGTGGGAGCAAAAATCCTTCCTGACCCAGTTTCTCCCGATCCTTCCTCTACTGTGACGGTGGGAGACTCACTCTACTCTCCCATGTCTGATGCAGTAGATACAGCAGCTTCATCGGCAGAAGCAGAGGAGGGAGAAATAGAACCACCTGCAGAAGCAGTTATGCCAGCAGCACTGCGTCAACCGCCTGCTAACGCTCCAGCACCAGGTCGGAGGTACCCTCTCAGGGTGCGTTACAAGCCTGGTGAGCGCGGCCATTTCTGGATGCTGCAGAAACCAGAACAGATGAACGTTGCAGTTGCAGCAGATTCAGATGAGCCAACGTCATACAAGGAGGCCATGGCTGCACCGGATGCAGCAGATTGGGCGCAAGCCGTGCAGCAGGAGATACAGTCGCAGCTAGACAACGGCACTCGGGAGCTGACTGAGCGTCCACCTGGACGTAAGGTGATCAAGTGCAAGTGGGTGTTCAAGAAGAAGCGGGGAGCAGATGGTAACCTGGAAAAAAACTAGTTAAGGCTGGTCGACAAGGGCTAAGGCTGCACACCAAATCCTAGGATTCGTGAATAAGATTCGTGAACCCGGAGAAAGATTCGGATTCGGGGATCCGAATCCTTCATGAGGATTCGATTCGGGATTCGGAGATCCTTTTCCCCATTGTTTCACTGTGGAAAAACAGGGATTTATGTGGCAGATTAGAGGATTTTTACCTGCCATCACCCATAGGATTCGGAAACGATTCGTGAATCCTACGGATTCGCGAATCCAGATTCGGATTCGTGAATCAAAGCCAGACCTGGATTCGGATTCGTGAATCCGGATCCATTCTGGGATCCGGGAATCTTACCCGGTGTGCACCCTTACCAAGGGCTACTTGCAGCAAGAGGGCATCGACTACACAGAAACGTTTGCTCCTGTTGCAAACTTTGCCTCTGTGCGCACGCTCCTCTCTTATGCAGCAGCTGAGGACTTTGAGGTTCACCACATGGATGTCAAGACGGCGTTCTTGAATGGTGACTTGGAGGAGGAGATCTACATGGAGCAGCCAGAGGGGTTCGTCATGGATGGCCAGGAGCACCTGGTTTGCAAGCTGCAGAAGTCGCTGTACGGCCTCAAGCAAGCGTCGCGTGCTTGGAACCAGAAGTTGGGTGCGGCGTTGCAGTGCATGGGGTTTGAGCGCAGCGAGTGTGACTACAGCGTGTATCGCTGGCAGCATGAGCATGAGATCCTCATCATCATTGTCTATGTGGATGACATGCTCCTCCTTTCCAAGAGCATGTCTACACTGCAGGAGTTCAAGGAGGCCATGCAAGAGCGCTTCCAAATTTCTGATATCGGGGAGGCATCATACTTCCTCGGTATCCAGATCACGCCTGACCGCAATTCACGCTCTCTCTCGCTACAGCAGAGCCGCTACATCAAGGATGTTTTGCAGTGGTTTGGCATGGCAGAGGCAAAACCCATCGGCACGCTGCAAGAGACGTGTCCGTACCTCGTGAGCTTCAATGGAGAAGCGAATGCAGCTGAGCGGCAGAAGTACAAGAGCGCCGTCTGCAGCCTCATGTACCTGATGGTGGCAACCAGGCCGGACCTTGCACAGGCTGTTAGCGATGTGAGCCAACACATGGCAAACACCGGACCTGAGCACCAGAAGGCAGTGAAGCAGATCTTCCGCTACCTTGCTGGAACCATCAACGTCGGCATCACCTATAACGGCAACGACAACATCATCATCGGCTACACAGATGCAGAATGGGCTTCAAATCCTGAGACCCGCAAGTCCATCTCAGGACATGTATTTCTCATTAATGGAGGTGCCATCAGCTGGTGCAGCAAGCGGCAGGTGGTCGTGGCCACCTCGAGTACAGAAGCTGAGTACGTATCTCTCAGTTTTGGAGCCAAGGATGCAGTTTGGCTCCAGCGTCTCATGGCAGAGATGAGTGGTAGTGCAGCAGTTCCAGTTCCTGTGCGCGTCGACAACCAAAGCGCAATCGCACTCGCTAAGAATCCTGAGCACCATTCACGGACCAAGCACATTGATATCGCATATCATTTCATCAGGCACATGGTGCAGGAGGGTGCTATCAAGCTAGAGTTTACTCCAACCAGCAAGCAGGTCGCTGATTTCTGCACCAAGCCAGTGACCCGTGAGAAGCAGCAGTTCAGCATGAAGGCATGTGGACTCAGCCCACTCTGACTACGTTAAAGTGGGAGATTGTTCGAAAAAGGAGCCATCTAGCTCAGTTTCAGGTTTACAGGAGCAAGTTCCAGGAAAGTACCAGATGCCTACTCGGATCTTCAATCCGTCTTCATCATTGAAAAGATCAGGTGGAAAAATGTATACGGTCCAAGTTTGAGGCCAATCCAACGGTCGGATTGGGAGATATGAATTTTTGAAGTGTCGGGGGTCATGGACCGCCGATATCCGGGTAACCATGGGCGATGGCTCCATGCCTTAGCCTGAGAAAAGAAAAAGGCAAGAGGTCCAGGGTCAAGACCTGATGGGAGAAATATCCAAAAAGGTCCTTGGTCTTAGGATTGCCTTGTCAGAGTGTGCTGACTAGGATAAAGGTACCTCTCCTTACTTTTTAGGTGAGGTGAGATCCTTGTGTGCTAGCCATGGACACATGGCGATTCTCCATGGGTTTGTGGGTTATGTGACCACTAGGAGTGCGCCATGAGAGCATTCTCTAGCTATCTAGGTTGTGTGTGACAAGTCAGCCTGATTGCTAGGCTGATTTCCTCCCTTGTGTGAGATTATGGACTCTAGTGTGTGAGCCTTAGCCTCCATGGCTAAGTGGTGTGGCTTGTGAGAGAGCTGACTTGCCCAAGCTCTAGCTCTATATGTACTCCATCATTTTGAGTGATTTAACAACCATTTTAGCACAAGTGATACCCTTCCAGTCCCACATGCTCGCTGCTCCAAGGCTCCCTCTCTCCTCCAGATACAACAGGTGATGCTGAGCACTGCCTTTGAGTGGCGGCGCTACCCCTGCTTCTACTACTGCTTCAGCCAGAAATCTGTCTGACAGACAATGGCCTGTAGAGGCCTGCAGACTATGGATTTTGAAAAACAGAGTCCACCACTGCAAAATTTAGCTCAAAATCTTTCAGATTGACCCATATAACAGGGTCATCAACAGGGGATTTTGAAAGATATGCCCTCTTGAAACCAGGTTATGCTTTTGCTCCTACTCCTGCTCACACTAGCCAGCTTGTAAACGACATTTCGCCCAGACGTACAGATGGAATGCAAATATTTTTGCACCAATGAAAAGCTGAGGAAGAATACTTCAATTCGTAAGTGCTACTTTTTCAATTTGACAAAGAAACGAGGGAGTTATGGTCATGACAAGGCGATAGTGTTACTCAGAGAGAAGAGTGTAGCCCTGGGCGACGTCGTTTTGCACATGACTCTCCATCCAACCGTTGCATTGTTGCCATCTTGGGCTTGTAGAAAAACTTGTCTTTCGAACTTTAAGATCCAGTGCATCCGACCGTTGGATCTTCCAAATTTGGGGCTCGTTGGAAAGCTTGTCTCTTGAACTTCAAGATCCAATGGTCCATTCTCACATTTTGTGAAGGCTTCAGCCCAACCTGTCACTCTCAAAATGACGGCCTGTGCTGGCTGAAAGTGGCAGAATTTGGCTCTGATACCAAGTGTTGGAATAGGAGGAGAGAGGGAGTCTTGGAGCAACGAGCTTGTGGGAATAGAAGTGCATCAGTTGTGCTGAATAATGGTTATTGAATCACTCAAAATGATGGAGTACATATAGAGCTAGAGCTTGGGCAAGTCAGCCCTCTCACAAGCTACACCACTTAGCCATGGAGGCTAAGGCTCACACACTAGAATCCATAATCTCACACAAGGGAGGAAATCAGCCTAGCAATCAGGCTGATCTCAATCAGGCCTAAACCACTCACACACGACCTAGGAACTCAAAGAATGCTCTCATGGCAAACTCCTAGTGGTCACATAACCCACAATCCCATGGAGAATTGCTATGTGTCCATGGCTAGCACACAAGGATCTCACCTCACCGAAAAAGCAATGAGAGGTACCTTTGTCCTAGTCAGCACACTCTGACGGGGCAACCTCATAATCAAGGACATTTTTGGATATTTCTCCCATCAGGTCTTGACCCTGGACCTCTTTCCTTTTTCTCTTCTCAGGCTAAGGCATGGAGCCATCACCCATGGTCATCCGGATATCGGCGGTCGATGACCCCCAAAACTTTGAAAATTCATATCTCCCAATCCGACTGTTGGATCGGCCTCAAACTTGGATAGTTGACATTTTCCCACCTGATCTTTCCCATGGGGAAGTCAGATTGACGACCCGAGCAAGCATCTGGTAGTTTCCAGGAACTTACTTCTGTGGGCCTGAAACTGAGACGGATGGTTCCTTTTCCAACAGAGTGAAAGATAAGTGTTAAAAGATGACTAAATTTGACAGGCAACCAGTGGATTGTCAAGTTCGCAAGAGAAGCTTAAGAACGAGTCCATAACTGGAAAAATCCAACAGTGGGATGGAGAGTTATACTCAAAACAAGGGTGGCAGGGTGTTGGGAAAGGAGCCATCCAGCTCAGTTTCAGGTCCACAGGAGCAAGTTCCAGGAAACTACCACATGCCTGCTCCGATAGTCAATCTGACTTCACCATTTCAAAGATCAGGTGGCAAAATGTCTACAGTCCAAGTTTCAAGCCGATCCAACGGTCGGATTGCGAGACATGAGTTTTCAAAGTATTCAGGATCATCGACCGTCAATATCCGGGTGACCATGGGTGATGGCTCCATGCCTTATCTTGAGAAAAGAAAAAGACAAGAGATCTAGGGTCAAGACCTGATGGGAGAAATATCCAAAAAGGTCCTAGATTCTTGGGTTGCCTTGTCAGAGTGTGCTGACTAGGAAAAAGGTACCTCTCCTTACTTTTTCAGTGAGGTGAGATCCTTGTGTGCTAGCCATGGACACATGGCGATTCTGCATGGGATTGTAGGTCATATGACCACTAGGAGTGTGCCATGAGAGCATTCTCTAGCTCTCTAGGTCGTGTGTGAGTGGTCAGCCTGAATGCTAGGCTGATTTCCTCCCTTGTGTGAGATTATGGACTATAGTATGTGAGCGTTAGCGTCTATGGCTAAGTGGTGTGGCTTGTGAGAGGGCTGACTTGCCCAAGGTCTAGCTCTATATGTACTCCATCATTTTGAGTGATTCAACAACCATTCTTCAGCACAAGTGATGTTCTTCCAGTCACATATGCTCGCTGCTCCAAGGCTCCCTCTCTCCTTTAGTTCCAACACTTGGTATCAGAGCCAAGTTTTGCCACTTTCAGCCAGCAGAGGCTGTCATTTTGAGCATGACAGGTTGGGCTGAAACCTTCACCAAATGTGATAATCGACCACAAGATCTTCAAATTCAAGAGACAAGCTTTGCAACGAGTCCAAGATCGCGAAGATCCAACAACCGGATTGAGAGTTATGCTCAAAACGAGGTCGGCCTGGGCTACACTCTTCTCCCTGAGTAAGAGCGTCGCCTTGTGATGACCATAACTCTCTCGTTTCTTTGTCAAATTTAAAAATTAGCACATAAGAATTGAATAATGTTTCCTTTTCTTTCTATTGATGCAAAAATATTTGCATTCCATTGGTAAGTTTGGGAGAAACGCCGTTTACAAGCTGGCTGGTGTGAGCTGGAGTAGGAGGAGAAGCATACCCTGTTTTCAAGAGGGCACATCTTTCACAATCCCATGTTGATGACCCTATTTTATGGGTTGATCTTCAAAGTTTTGAGCTGAACGTTTCAGTGAGAGGCTTAGTTTTTCCAAATCCCCAGTGTGCTGGCCTCTACAGTCCATTTTCTGTTGGACAGCATTCTGGCTGAAGCAGCAACAGAAGCACAAGTAGCGGCGCCACTCAAGGCTCGAAATGGAAGCAGTAGGCGTGGTAACTGCAGCTCAGCCCTTGGAGAGGCTAGAAGGATGCGCCAACTTCACGTTTTGGTAGATCCGTACTCACCTCCTTTTGGAGGGGAGGGGCTGAGGAGGTGGTGAGCGGCGACGAGCGCGCTTCGTCTCCACAGGCTAAAGGCATCACCGCAACGGAGGTGGTGGCAGGGAAGATGCCGTAGAAAGGTGCAGCAGAAGCAAGTTCATTTACAACTGCAGCGGCAACATATGATGAGTGGAAGAAGAAGGACAGGCAGGCCTACAAGTTGCTTGTCAACACCATCTCCAACCCGCATCTTCTGTACGTGAGTGACAAGGCTACAACAAAAGAGGGATGGGACACGTTGTCCAAGAAGTTTGAGAGCAAGGATCCTGCATTCCTCATGCTTTTGCAGGAAAAGATGATGGCGTTGAAAATGCAGTGTGGTGAAGGGATGGAGGCGTACTTGGACAAGGCAAAAGAGCTGGCGAAGCAGCTGAAAGCGGTCGGCAACCCTGTGGAAGACAAGTGCTTCCTCCTCCTCTTGCTGAGGGGACTCCCAACGAGCTATGACACGGTGCAAGAGACATTGGAGTGCCAGCCGACTCTCGACTTGGACTTCAACTACACGCACCTGGTGCAGGTAGGGCTGCGTTGCAATGCCGCAAAGCGCAACGGCGGCAGCAATAGCAATGAAGCAGCATTCATGGCCATGGGCTTACGCACCTGGTGTAGGTAGAGCTGCATTACTTACCCACCATTTCAAACTTTGAGCCGCAGTTGTGCATCGGCTGTTTGGAAGAGAAGCAGCATCGCGGGGCATTCTCTGGAGCAGGAGAGCGCGCAAAGGAAGTGTTGGAGCTGGTCCACACAGACTTGTGTGGCCCGATGCAGACTCAGAGCTTTGGAAGCTCTAGGTGTTTTCTCACGTTCATTGATGATTTCAGCCAATTCACTACTGTGTACTTCCTTTCCTCCAAGGACCAGTACTTTGCCAAGTTCAGGGGGTTCAAGGCCATTGTGGAAAACCAGACTGGCAAGAGAATCAAGGCGCTGCACAGCGACCGCGGTTGAGAGTACCTGAGCAAGGAGTTTCAGGACTACCTCGCAACAGGAGGCATCAAGGTGCAACGCACCGCGCGATGCTCGCCGTAGCAGAATGGCGCAGCAGAACGCGCCAACCGTACCATCGTTGAGTCGGCGTGCTCCATGCTACTCGCGGCTAGGCTGACCTACGACTTTTGGGCCGATGCAGTGAGCACTACGGTGTACATCAAGAACCGTAGTCAAACTAAGGCCCTGGAGCAGATGATGCCGTACGAGACCTGGTTCGGTAAGAAGCCAAGCGTGGGTCATCTTCGCACGTTAGGCAGCTTGGGGCACATGCACGTGCCAAAGAAGAAGGGGAAAAAGTGTGTTGCGAAGAGCGCGCAAATGCTGATGATTGCCTACGATGTGGCAAGTAAGGCGTATCGCCTTTACGAGAGGGATAGAAGCCACGTCATCATCTCTAGGAATGTCGTCTTCAACGAGAGTAACGTCATCGCCACCAACATTGTATGTGAAGAGGCAACAGAAGCAGCAGCTGACGAAGCAGTGGCAGCAGATCTCCTTCCTCACCCAGTCTCTCCTGGTCCTTCCTCCACTGTGACAGTGGGAGAACTAGTCTACTCTCTCATATCTGATCCAGCAGATACAACGGCCTCATCGGCAGAAGCAGAGGAAGAAGATATACCACCATCAGCATGAGCAGTCATGCCAGCAGCATCGCGTCAGCCGCCTGCCAACGCTTCAGCACCAGGTCGCAGGTACCCTCTCAGGGTGCGCTACAAGCCTGGTGAGCGCGGGCATTTCTGGATGCTCCAGAAATCAGACCAGATGAACGTCGCAGTTGCAGCAGATTCTGATGAGCCGACGTCGTACAAGGAGGCCATGGCGGCACCAGATGCAGCAGATTGGGCATAAGCTGTACAGCAGGAGATACACTCGCAGCTCGATAACGGTACGTGGGAGCTGACTAAGCGTCCACCTGGACGTAAGGTGATCAAGTGCAAGTGGGTGTTCAAGAAGAAGCGGGGAGCAGATGGCAACCTGGAAAAGAACAAGGCGAGGCTGGTTGCCAAGGGCTACTCGCAGTAAGAAGGCATCGACTTCACAGAAACCTTTGCCCCTGTTGCAAAGTTTGCATCAGTGCGTACGCTCCTTTCCTATGCGATAGCAGAGGACTTTGAGGTCCACCACATGGACATGAAGACGGCATTCCTGAACGGTGACCTGGAGGAGGAGATTTACATGGAGCAGCCGGAGGGGTTTGTCATGGATGGCCAAGAGCACCTGGTTTGCAAGCTGGAGAAGTCGCTGTACGGCCTCAAGCAAGCGTCGCGTGCTTGGAACCAGAAGTTGGATGCGGTGTTGCAGTGCATGGCGTTTAAGCGCAGCGAGTGTGACTACAGCGTTTATCGGTGGCAGCATGGTCATGAGGTGCTCATCATCATCGTGTATGTGGATAACATGCTCCTCCTTTCAAACACCATGTCTGCATTGCAGGAGTTCAAGGAGGCCATGCAGGAGAGCTTCAAGATGTCTGATCTCAGGGAGGCATCACACTTCCTCGGTATTCAGATCACGCGTGACCGCAAATGACGCTCTCTCTCCTTGTAGCATAGCTGCTATATCAAGGATTTCTTGCAGCGGTTTGGCATGGCAGAGGCCAAACCGATCGGTACGTCGCTCGAGACGCGGCAGTACCGCGTGAGCTTCAGTGGAGAAGCAGATTCAGCTCAGCGGCAGAAGTACCAAAGCACCGTCTGTAGCCTCATGTACATGATGGTTGCAACCAGGCCGGACCTCGCACAGGCTGTTAGCGCTGTGAGCCAGCACATGGCTAATCCCGGACCTGAGCACCAGAAGGCAGTGAAGCGGATCTTCTGCTACCTTGGTGGAACCATCAACATCGGCATCACCTACAACGGCAACGACAACAGTATCATCGGCTACACAGACGAAGATTGGACTTCAAACCCTGAGGACCGTAAGTCCATTTAAAGACAAGTGTTCCTCATTAATGGTGGAGCCATCAGCTGGTGCAGCAAGCTGTAGGTGGTCGTGGCTACCTCAAGCACGGAAGCTCAGTACGTCTCTCTTAGCTTTGGAGCCAAGGAAGCAGTTTGGCTTCAGCGTCTCATGGCAGAGATGAGTGGGAGTGTAGCAGTTCCAGTTCCTGTGCGCATCGACAACCAGAGCGCAATCGCACTCGCCAAGAATCCTGAGCACCATGCACGCACCAAGCACATTGACATCGCATATCACTTCATCAGGTACATGGTGCGGGAGGGTGCTATCAAGCTGGAGTTTACTCTCACCAGCAAGCAGGTTGCTGATTTCTGCACCAAGCCAGTGACCCATGAGAAGCAGAAGTTCTGCATGAAGGCATGTGGACTCAGCCCTATCTGACTGGGGAAAAGTGGGAGATTGTTGGAAAAGGAGCCATACTGCTCAGTTTCAGGTCCACAGGAGCAAGTTCTTGGAAAGTACCAGATGCCTGTTTCGATCATCAATCGGAGTTCACCATTGGACCAGGGTCAAGACCTGATGGGAGAAATATCCAAACAAATCCTAGATTCTTGGGTTGCCTAATCAGAGTGTGTTGACTAGGAAGAAGGTACCTCTCCTTAGTTTTTAGGTAAGGTAAGATCCTTGTGTGCTAGCCATGGAGACATGGCGATTCTCCATGAGATTGTGGGTTACGTGACCACTAGGAGTGTGCCATGAGAGCATTTTCTAGCTATCTAGGTCGTGTGAGAGGTCAGCCTGATTCCTGGGCTGATTTGCTTCCTTGTGTGAGATTATGGACTCTACTGTGTGAGCCTTAGCCTCCATGACTAAGTGGTGTGGCTTGTAAGAGGGCTGACTTGCCCAAGCTCTAACTCTATATGTACTCCATCATTTTGAGTGATTCAACAACAATTATTGAGCACAAGTAATGCCTTCCAATCACACATGCTCGCTGCTCCAAGGCTCCCTCTCTCCTCCATTTCCAACATTTGGTATCAGAGCCAAGGTTCTGCCACTTTCAGCCAGCACAGGCCGTCATTTTGAGAGTGATCGATCACTCGATCTTCAAGTTCAAGAGACAAGCTTTCCAACGGTCGGATTGAGAGTTATGCTCAAAACAAGGTTGGCGAGGGCTATACTCTTCTCTTTGGGTAAGACCATCCCCTTGTGATCACCATAACTCTCTTGTTTCTTTGTGAAATTTACAAAGTAGCACATACGAATTGAAGTCTTATTTCCTAAGCTTTCCATTAGTGCAAAATTATTTGCATTCCATCACTACGTTTGGAAGAAACGCCGTTTACAAGCTCGCTGGTGTGAGCTGGAGTAGGAGCAGAAGCATACCCTGTTTTCAAAAGGGCATATCTCTAAAAATCCCCCATTGATGACCCTGTTTATAGGTTGATTTGAATGTTTTTAAGCTCACTTTTCCAGTGGTGGGCTCAGTTTTTCAAAATTCCCAGTCTGCTGGCCTTTACGATCCATTTCCTGTCAGACAGATTTCTGGCTGAAGCAGAAGCAGAAGCAAGGGTAGCGCCGCCAGTCATGGGCAACAGTGAGCATCACCAAGGCTCAAAATGGCAGCAGCAGGCGTGGTAACAGCAGCCCAGCCCTTGGAGAGGCTAGAAGGACGCGCCAACTTCACGTTTTAGAAGATCCGTACCTGCCTCCTTTTGGAGGAAAGGGGCTTGTACGGGTGGTGAGCGGCGATGAGCGCGCTCTGCCTCCTCAGGCAAAGGCATCACCGCAGCAGAGGTGGTGGCAAGGAAGACGTCGCAGAAAGGTGCAGCAGATGCAAGTTCATCTACAACTGGAGGAGCGGCATGTGAGGAGTGGAAGAAGGACAGGTAGGCCTATAGGCTTCTTGTCGACACCATCTCCAACCCGCATCTTCAGTACGTGAGTGACAAGGCTAGTGCAAAAGAGGGGTGGGACACGTGCAAGAAATATGAGAGCAAGGATCCTGCATTCCTCATGCTTTTGGAGGAGAAGGTGATGGCATTGAAAATACAGGGTGGCGAAGGGATGGAGACGTACTTGGATAGGGCAAAGGAGCTGGTGAAGCAGCTGAAAGCGGCGGGCAACCCTGTGGAAGACACGCGCTTCGTCCTCCTCTTGCCGAGGGGACTCCCAACGAGCCATGATACGGTGCGAGAGACGTTGGAGTGCCAGCTGACTCTTGACTTGGACTTCACCTGCACGCACGTGGAGCAGGTGGAACTGCGTCGCAATGCAACAAAGCGCAATGGCGGCATCAGTAACAGTGAAGCGGCTTTCATGGCCATGAACTCACGCAACCAGCAGCAACAACAGTTCGGGTAGCAAAGAGGCAAGAAAAAGGGCAAGTGCCACTATACCCCGAAACAGGGGCACTACAACAAAGAGTGCTTCAAGTTCAAAAGGGACCAGAAGGAGCAGCAGTAGCAGCAGGAAAAGTATCAATATCCACAGCAATAGCAGCAGCAGTCACAGCAACGTCAAAAGTAGCAGTAGTAGTAGCGAAACCAGACCAGCGTGCATCATTTTGGCAACATGAACGTCGCCAAAGAGGTGCGCGACCGCCTCTTCATGGCGAAGTCTGACATGTCACAGAAGGAAAAGGCGGATCTGGCATGGTACAAGGACTTGGGGTGTACCAAGAGTCTCACACACCACAAGGAGTCATTCAAGCAGCTGCTCTCCATTCCCTCCCGTCTGATTGCTTTGGGTGATCATCGGGTGGTGTATGCTGAGGGGATTGGGATTGTGGAGATGTGGTTGGAGACCCCGCGTGGCATTGAAGTGGGAGTGTTCCATGGCGTATTGTATGTGCCTGAGTCTGCGTTCAACCTCCTCTAAGTGTCCTCTCTCACCAACACAGGACTGTGCGTCGTGTTTGATGATGATTATGGTCACATCCTCGACAAGGAAATACGAGAGGAGTTGCCCAGGTCGGTGAAAGAAGGTGATATGTACCGCCTGCTGGCGGCAACCAAGATCCCACGTGAGCAGAGCCTTGCAGCAGTGGTGCAGGCCACCGATGGCAAAATCTGGCATGCGCGCTACGGCCACATCGGCATGCGCTCCTTACAGTATCTTCAGACAAAGCATATGGTGCGTGACTTGCACACCATCTCTGATTTCGAGCAGCAGTTGTGTATCGGCTGTTTGGAGGGGAAGCAAGATCGCGAAGCGTTCTCTGGAGCAAGAGAGCGCGCAAAGGAGGTGCTGGAGCTGGTCCACACAAACTTGTGTGGCCCGATGCAGACCCAGAGCTTAAGAGGCTCCACGTATTTATTCACCTTCATTGATGATTTTAGCCGTTACAGTGCTGTGTACTTCCTTTCCTCCAAGGAACACTGCTTTCATAGGTTCAAGGAGTTCAAGGGCATGGTGGAGAACCACACTGGCAAGAAAATCAAGGCGCTGCGCAGCGAACGTGATGGAGAGTATATGAGCAAGGAGTTCCAAGACTACCTCGCAGCATCAGGCATCAAGGTGCAGCGCACCGCGCCATACTCGCCCAGTAGAACGGCGTAGCAGAACGTGCCAACCGCACCATTGTTGAGTCGGCGCGCTCCATGTTGCACGCGGCTCGGCTCACCTACGACTTTTGGGCGGAAGCAGTAAGCACTGCGGTGTACATCAAGAACCGCAGTCCAAGCAAGGCCCTGGAGTAGATGACGCCGTACGAGGCGTAGTTCGGCAAGAAGCCGATCGTGGGTCATCTTCGCGCGTTTGGCAGCTTGGCATACATGCATGTGCCAAAGGAGAAGTTGTAAAAGTGGGACGCGAAGAGCGCCAGGTGCTGATGATTGGCTACAACGTGGCAAGTAAGGCGTATCGCCTTTGCGAGAGGGATACAAGCCATGTCATCATCTCCAGGGATGTCGTCTTCAACGAGAGCAACGTCATCGGCACCAACATAGTCTGTGAAGAGGCAACAGATGCAGTAGTTGACGAGGTAGTGGGAGCAGATATCCTTCCTGACCTAGTCTCTCTGATCCCTCTCCACTGTGACAATGGGAAAATGCGTCTACTCTCCCATGTCTGATGCAGTAGATACACCGGCCTCATCGGCCGAAGCAGAGGAAGAAGATGGACCACCATCAGCAGAAGCAGTTGTGCCCGCAGTGCCGCGTCAGCCGCCTGCTAACGCTCCAGCACCAGGTCGCAGGTACCCTCTCAGGGTACGCTACAAGCCTGGTGAACGTGGGCATTTCTGGATGCTTCAAAAAACAGACCAGATGAACGTCGCAGTTGTAGCAGACTCTCATGAGCCGGCGTCGTACAAGGAGGCCATGGCTAAACCAGATGCAGCAGATTGGGCGCAAGTTGTGCAGCAGGAGATAAAGTCAAAGGTCAACAACGGTACGTGGGAGCGGACTGAGCGTCCACCTGGACGAAAGGTGATCAAGTGCAAGTGGGTGTTCAAGAAGAAGCGGGGAGCAGATGGCAAACTAGAAAAGTACAAGGCAAGGCTGGTCGCCAAGGGCTATTCGCAGCAAGAAGGCATCGACTACACGGAAACCTTTGCTCCTGTTGCAAAGTTTGCCTCTGTGCGTACGCTCCTTTCCTATGCAGCAGCAGAGGACTTTGAGGTCCACCACATGGACGTCAAGACGGCGTTCCTGAACGGTGACCTGGAGGAGGAGATTTACGTGGAGCAGCCGGAGGGGTTCGTCATGGATGGCCAAGAGCACCTGGTTTGCAAGCTGCAGAAGTTGCTGTACGGCCTGAAGCAAGCGTCGCGTGCTTGGAACCAGAAGTTGGATGCGGCATTGTAGTACATGGGGTTTGAGCGCAGTGAATGTGACTACAGCGTCTATCGCTGGTAGCATGGTCATGAGGTGCTGATCATCATCGTCTATGTGGATGACATGCTCTTCCTTTCCAACAGCATATCTACACTACAGGAGTTCAAGGAAGCCATGCGGGAGCGCTTCCAGATGTCTTATTTCGGGGAGGTGTCATACTTCCTCGGCATCCAGATCACGCGTGACCGCAAATCACGCTCTCTCTTGCTACAGCAGAGTCGCTACATCAAGGACGTCTTGCAGCGGTTCGGCATGGCAGAGGCCAAACTCATCGGCACGCCGCTGGAGACACGGCAGTACCTTGTGAGCTTCAATGGAGAAGCAAATGCAGCTGAGTGGCAGAAGTACCAAAGCGCCGTCGGCAGCCTCATGTACCTGATGGTTGCAACCAGGCCGGACCTCGCACAGGCTGTTAGCGCTGTGAGCCGGTACATGGCAAACCCCGAACCTGAGCACCAAAAGGTAGTGAAGCGGATCTTCCGCTACCTTGCTGGAACCATCAACACCGGCATCTCCTATAACGGCAACGACAACAGCATCATCGACTACAGAAACGCAGATTGGGCTTCAAACACTGAGGACCGTAAGTCCATCTCTGGACATGTGTTCCCCATGACTGGTGGGGCCATCAACTGGTGCAGCAAGCGGCAGGTGGTCGTGGCTACCTGAGGCACGGAAGCTGAGTACGTCTGTCTCAACTTTGGACCCAAGGAAGCAGTTTAGCTTTAGCGTCTCATGGTAGAGATGAGTGGGAATGCAGTAATTTGAGTTCCTATACGCGTCGACAACCAGAGCGCAATCGCACTCGCCAAGAATCCTGAGCATCATGCACGCACCACGCACATCAACATCGCATATCACTTCATCAGGCATATGGTGTAGGAGGGTGCCACAAGCTGGAGTTTACTCCAACTGGCAAGCAGGTCGCTGATTTATGCACCAAGCAAGTGACCCGTAAGAAGCAGCAGTTCTGCATGAAGGCATGTGGACTAAGCCCACTCTGACTGCGCCAAAGTGGAGATTATTAGAAAACGAGCCATCCGGCTCAATTTCAGGTCCACAAGAGCAAGTTCCACGAAACTACCATATGCATACTCCGATCGGCAATCGGACTTCATCGTTCAAAAGATCAGGTGGCAAAATATCTACGGTTCAAGTTTGAGGCCGATCCAACGGTTCGATTGGGAGATATGAATTTTTGTAGTATTCGGGGTCATCGATCTTCGATATCCGGGTGACCATGGGCGATGGCTCCATGTCTTAGCCTAAGAAAAGAAAAACGCAAGAGATCCAGGGACAAGACGTGATGGGAGAATTATCCAAAAAGGTCCTAGATTATTTGGCTGCCTTGTCAGAGTAAGCTGACTAGGAAAAAGGTACCTCTCCTTACTTTTTAGGTGAGGTGAGATCCTTGTGTGCTAGGCATGGACACATGGCGATTCTCCATGAGATTGTGGGATATGTGACCAATAGGAGTATGCCATGAGAGCATTTTCTAGCTCTCTAGGTCGTGTGTGAGTGGTCAGCATGATTCCTAGGCTGATTTCCTCCCTTGTGTGAGATTATGGACTCTAGTGTGTGAGCCTCAGCCTCCATGGCTAAGTGGTGTGGCTTGTGAGAGAGCTGACTTGCCCAAGTTCTAGCTCTATATGTACTCCATCATTTTGAGTGATTCAACAACCATTCTTCAGCATAAGTGATGCCCTTCCAATCACACATGCTTGCTGCTCCAAGGCTCCCCCTCTCCTCCAGTTCCAACATGGAGCAGTTCCAATTCATGTGCGCGTCGACTACCAGAGCGCAATCGCACTCGCCAAGAACCCTGGGCACCATGCACGTACCAAGCATATTGACATCTCATGTCACTTCATCAAGCATATGGAGCAGGAGGGTGCTATCAAGTGTGAGTTTGCTCCAACCAGAAAGCAGGTCGCTGATTTCTACACCAAGCAAGTAACCCGTGAGAAGTAACAAGTCTGCATGAAGGCATGTGGACTCAGCCCACTATGACTGTGGCAAAGTGGGAGATTGTTGGCAAAGGAGCCATTCGGCTGAGTTTCAGGTCCACAAGAGGAAGTTCCAGGAAACTACCAAATTCTTGCTCCGATTGTTGATCTGACTTCCTCATTTGAAAGATCAGGTGGCAAAATGTCTACGGTCCAAGTTTGAGGCCAATCCAGCGGTCGGATTGGGAGATATGAAATTTCCAAGTTTTCGGGGTCATCGACCGCCAATATCTGGGTGACCATGGGCGTTGGCTCCATGCCTCAGCTTGAGAAAAGAAAAAGGCAAGAGGTGCAGGGTCAAGACCTGATGCGAGAAATATCCAAAAAGGTCCTCGATTCTTGGGTTGCCTTGTCAGAGTGTTTCTGACTAGGAAAAATGTACCTCTATTTACTTTTTACGCGAAGTGAGATCCTTGTGTGCTAGCTATGGACACATGGCAATTCTCCATGAGATTATGGGTTATGTGACCACTAGGAGTGTGCCATGAGAGCATTTCCTAGCTCTCTAGGTCATGTGTGAGTGATCAGCCTGATTGCTAGGCTGATTTTCTCCCTTGTGTGAGATTATGGACTCTAGTGTGTGAGCCTTTGCCTCAATTGTTGAGTGGTGTGGCTAGTTAGAGGACTGACTTGCCCAAGCTCTAGGTCTACATGTACTCCATTCTTTTGAGTGATTCAACCACCATTCTTCAGCACAAGTAATGCCTTTCCAGTCCCTTATGCTCGCTGTTCCAAGAATCGCTTTCTCCACTTGTTCCAACATCACCCAGATATGTTATTCTGTCGTGGTCCGTGAGTAGTGCTTTGTCTTGTGCCATGAGTGTGAGATAGGAAGACAAGATCAGCAAATCATCCACGAAGACTAACTGAGCGACAAGTAGACCTTCCGACCATCGTTTAGTTTTGAAGCCCTTGCTTTTTCCCACTATGCAGTATCTTGACGCCCCGTAGCTTCAGTCACGGTCTGCAATTGTGTTGCAGTGTGATTAGTAGTTGCGGTGCTGACTGCATGGTAGAACTGTTTGTAATTGACTCTGGGCACATCACGCAGAGGTCGACGTGGAGGTACGGGTGGTGGTGATTCCTTACTCTATGCCTCCATGAGGGGGGTGAGAGGCGTAAGGCGTGGTGGTACCTGAGTGTCACTAGAGTTTGAGCTAGCCAAGTATGAGAATGAGAGTAGATCTCTTGGAACAGGCTAAGCCATGTCCTTGTCTCTCTTCGGTTGAGTCCTGTGACCTGACTCTTGTAGCTGAGTAGGCATGAGCACGGGTATACTCACATACTCAAGATATTCCTCTCGAGATGCAAGAGTGGTTGCATAACGTAGTGTGCGAAATGACCTGCAAGGCATGTGTTCCATGAAAGAAGTGTCCCGACACCCAAAAAATCCATCGTTTGTGGGGTCCTTAAATCGCCATGCCTTTGAGGCATGGGAGACCCCGACAAACACACACCACCGACCACGTGGACGTAGTTTGTTCTCTTGTTGTGGTGGTGCAAACCACACTCAGGCTATTGTATCCCACACCCTGGCCGGCCTTAGGTCAGCTTTTTCTTTGAACCAATGTTCCCAGGGAGTGACAAACTTGGGCAGTGGCCCTTGTGGCACTGGATTCCATACCCAGGTAATACATTTTACGGCCTCTTCCCAAAACCCAAATGAAAGACCGGACTCAATAAGTAGTTTGCGTAACGCATCACCAAGGGTTCTGTACCAATGCTCAGCCACTCCATTTTGTTGTGGCGTGTATGGGACATTACTTTGGTGTTCGACTCCTCTCAATTTCAGTTCTGGTGTGAATGTGCCAAGAAACTCTCCTCCTCTGTCTTTTCTTAGCTTGAGTAATGAACAACCAGTCCATCTCTCAGGCAAAGGAATCCATTAATGCTGTGCATCTGCTTTAGTTTTAAGCAGGAAAGCCCTAAAAAAGCGGCCGTAATCATGAGTTAAAGTCAAGACGTACTATGATCCGTATTGGGCTGATCGTACTTGCATCGGTCCCATCAGGTCCGCATGTACCAGTGCCAGCGGTTTCCTTATTACACTATCTAACTTGGGCAAAGTTTGCCGATGGGCCTTCCGTTCATGACACTCAAGACAGAGGGAGTCATGATGAGTTAAAGAGTCGGGCAGGCCCTTGACCGGTGACCGGGTTCTTCGCACTAGTTGCATTTACGTTTTCCTGGTTCTTGGCTACGGCCTCCCCCTCTGTCGCCTTACCCGCCTCGGCCTCCCAGGGCTCTCCTTCCTCCTCCGCCTCCTCCACTCACATGCTGTTGCGAGGGATGAAAGGTGCCTCCGCCCTGGTACATCAATGCGCTTGTTGCTACTGCCTCATCTTCCCGTGCCTCCCCTCGTACGATGTCCTCATAGTTGCTCAGCTCCTCAAACACCTCCGCCAGGTCGGTGCTCTCGCTGTTAGCGACTTTCAACCTCCGAAGCAAACCGCGCCGGAAGTCCTTGTATGGCTCGCCGAGGTGCAGGAGGACAACATCTAGCCACTCGAGGATGGAGCAAGAGGCAGCAAGGCCGAGAAGACGCTGGTGAAGATCCATGACAGTGTCCCAATACCCAGCAACAGGGGAACCCGGTTTCGAATGGAGGATGCAGAGTTTTTCCCGTAAGGAGATCAGTAGGGCCATCCCTTGCTCCTCCTTTCGAGTGGCTAGATGCTTCCATGCGTCGTGAGGTTGAGGATCGCTACTACGCTGATTCACGGGGTCCTCTCCTTTGCCACCAAAGCCAAACTGTCAGAGAGCATAAAGCTCGTCCGCTGGAAGAGCGCGAATCAGAGCATTAAATGCTCTAAGGAGTACCCGCGCGTCGCTATCGTCGGGCGGCGGAGCTAGGTAGTAGTCTTGAAGATTATGCTCCGCCGCCCATGAAAGGAAAACATCCTTCCAAGTGAATTCGTGAGGTCCACTTTGGGCCCAGTTCTCTGCTCGCCGCAGAAAAAAGGGGCGAAAGTGGGCCCGACGAACTGCTGTCAAAATTTTCTTTGGCTGCAGAGGGCAGCTCACAAATCTTAGATAGTGTCCTTAGGTCCCAAGCACCCAACTAGGAGCCATGAGTGTAGCGGGATTCGCAAGGGGAGGACTCAGTGCGAACGTTGGTACTAGCACCAGTGGTGGTGCCAGTGCTGGCGCTACCTTGACCGGAGTGACATGGGACGAACTTAGCAAACATCTGTCCCACAAAGACCTAATACCCTCGCCGCGAGCCTGACGCTTGATAGGAACCTCCTTATATGACATGATGCAAAGAAGTAATTCTTATGAACTGCTCAGTGTGGAACCTTTGCTCTCACGGTGATGTTATCTCTTTATGGAAATACCAAGAGCGGTCGGCGGGAACCATTGTGTCAGAACCCGTTTTCTAGACTGTCACCTCACGCAGAATGACAAAGGGTTTTAAGAATTTTGAAGCCACACTGACTAGTTGTAAAGTACACTTATGTGCACTCTCTCGCCTTCTCATTCTACAGTACGCATCAGCTCCATGAGCTCCATCTGCTCCATCTGCTCCATCAGCTCCAACGGCGGGTGCTGGCACTTAGCAAGCAAGGGCCAAGGATAAGCTCTACCCTTGGAGGTACGACCCTTCGGCCCTAACCAGGATAAGCTTTGCCCTTCGAGGCACGACCCTGGGTTCGCTAGAATGCATCCTTCTTTGTTTGGAGGTGATCAACGGCTAGGGGGTAAGGGACAGATGTGAACCTTGTAAAGTGGTAGCAGACAACAGCCAACATTAGCCTATATCGGCCTCAGTGAAGCATAGAGACAGAGAAGCTGTATGATGACACCCGCGATACTCACTCTTGAGCAGGTCAATGGTGAGATGTCAAAGTTCACAGGGTTTGGGTTTTCCTTGTGGAGATGGCAATTTGACATTGTCATGAGGGTGCGTGGCTTCTTGAAGATATTCCTTGGAGAAGAGGTTGAACCTTCAAAAACAGATATTGGATATGAAGCATAGAGTGTCAAAAATGACATGGCACTTGCGATTCTTGTGATATGAGTGGATGAGGCACAATATGTCCACCTCAAAGGTATCACGCATGCATCAAAGGCTTATGAGAAGCTTGTACATATATATTAATCAACGGCTCTCGCAAATCGCCTCTTCTTCCTACAAAAGCTGATTTCGATGAGGGTGAGCGAGGGAGAGTCGATTCCGGACTTCCTACTACAGTTTCAAGGACTGCTACAGCAAATGACCCAAATGAACTGGGAAATTGACACCAACATGCAGGCCATGATCCTCCTCATGGCGTTACCTGAAGGCTGGGCCATGATCCTCCTCATGGCGTTATCTTTGGCGGTTGGAAGGAGGAGGATTTGACGTGTGAGGCCTTGTCCGAGTCTGTACACAACGCGACCATGCGTCGCAATGGTAGTGAGGCGAACATTTCAGCATATGCTGCATAATACGGTGGTCATGGTAACAATTCCTCTTCTGGTCAGAATAGCACCGGAAGCTATGGCAGTGGAGGAAAAGGCAATGGTGGCAGTAGAAAGAGTTCAAAGTGTCCTGGGAAGTGCCATAAGTGGCAAGCCTGGGCATTGGGCACAAGAGTGGTGGGCTCCCAAGAAGGATTTCGGAGATAATGGTGGTAGATATAAGGGCAAAGGAAAGGGTATGAAGGAGTTGACAAACATGATAGCTGAGAGCGTGCCTGCAACCAAGGGAGCGGCATTGCTCAAGGGTGGAGCCTACGGGCTCTACTCTGGCACGAACCACGACTCTTTAAGGGAGAAGGATGGGTTCATCTCCATTAGGGATACTAAATGTCGCTTCACGTGTGCTAAGAACAGCCTTGTCCATGCGCAAGGCCAGGAAGATAAATTGATGAGCATCAACGTGAACGGTACAGAAACAGATTTAGTCTACATGTCGTCTTTTGCGGCAAACCTCTTGTCATTGTCCAAAATCACGGACCACCACATGACGGTCGTCTTCACTGAGGAGGAGGCCGTGATTGTCTAGAACAAGGACATCAAGATTTCCTATCTCTAGGAGACTCTTCTTGCACAGGTCCCAAGAGTAAATGGGCTCTATGTGCTACAGACCAAGCTCCTTGAGAGTACAAATGAGGGATATGCGGCGGTTGAAGGACCCCAGTCTCCAAAGCCTGATATTGCACCACAAGCCGTCATCGTGGCGGCCAACTCCATTGACACAGATGCTGAGCTGTAGCACAGGCGGTTTGGCCATGCGGCCAACAGTACATTGCAAGCTATGCAGCAGCAGAAAGTGGTTCATGGGATTCAGGGATGCAAGGCCAAAGATGAGGAAAAGTGCAAAATGCTGAGTGAGCCATGCCATAAAGGTAAGGGTACACACCGAGTAAGATTCCCGGATCCCAGATTGGATTCGGATTCACGAATCCGAATCCAGGCTTGGCTTTTATTCACGAATCCGAATCTGGATTCGCGAATCCGTAAGATTCACGAATCTTTTCCGAATCCTATGGGTGATGTCAGGTAGAAATCCTCTAATCTGCCACATAAATCCGTATTTTCCATGTTGAAACAATAGGGAAAAGGATCTCCGAATCCCGAATCGAATCCTCATGAAGGATTTGGATCACCGAATCCGAATCTTTATCTGGGTTCATGAATCGTATTCACGAATCCTAGGATTTGGTGTGCAGCCTTACATAAAGGCAAGGCAAAGAGAAAGCCCTTTGAGCGTAATGGGCAGTGTACGGCAGCAATCTTGGACCTGATTCACTCTGATGTATGCGGACCATTTTGCAGTCCTTCAAACGGTGGCAACAAGTATTTCTTGACCTTCATCCATGATCATAGTCGCAAGATGTAGATCTACTTCCTTAAAACAAAGGGAGAAGTCAAGGAGAAGCTACATGAGTTTGTCATGATGGTAGAATGGCAGTCAAGGAAGAAGGTCAAAGCACTACGCACGGACAACGGTGGTGAATACGAGGCGCACAAACGCTGGTTGAGCCAACACGGCATCAACCACCAGACCACCATGCCTTAAACCCCTCAAAGTCATGACGTTACCGAGCGGATGAACCAGATTATCTTCGGCATGACACGAAGCATGCTCTTCGACGCCAAACTCCCACCTCGCTTCTGGGCTGAAGTTGCAAGAACTGCTTGCTATCTTGTGAATCTCACCCCGGCTGTCGCGCTTGGAAGGCGTAGTAAGAAGGAGCAAGAGAAACCAGATGCCTCACACTTGAGGGTCTTTGGCTCTACTGCCCGGGCAAAGGTCCAAGCCGGAGAAGGAAGTTGCAAGCTGGATGCATGTGCTCGTAAGTATCTAATGGTCGGATAGCACACTGCACACAAGCCGTACAGGCTGTGGGACCAAGCGGCTGGAAAGCTCATAAGGAGCCGAGATGTCGAGTTTGATGAAAGGACGCTCGGCAAGGGAGAGTAGCTCGACCTTGTCCATGCTCCCAAATCAGGAGAGTGGGTTGTGTTTCTCGGGTCTGGTTATCATGCACCAGAAAACTGGCAGATGGTGTCAGTGAAGGATGGCGCTGCAGGGAGAGTGCCTGTGCAGGCTGACAGAGCGACGGACTCTGACATTAAGTCTGAGTCTTCCGAGGCCTCTGAGTCAAAGTTTGAGGCCGGTGACTCTTCCTCAAACAACGGATTACTGGCAGCGGATGAGTAGCAGAAACAACTAAGCCTTGAAGCACCACCAGCAGCACTCCGGCATAGTACGTGCCGGAAGAAACCTCCACCCAACTATGATGCTAACAATGCGCAACGGACCGGACCCAGCTGTCATGTTTGGCTCAAGGAGAGCCTCTGATCATAATGTAGGCTATGAACATGCCAGATGCAACCAAATGGAAGGAGGTAGTGGATAGCAAACATGCATCCATTGAAGAGAACGGAACATGGGTTCTGGTGGACAGGCACCCAAATGCGCATGTGGTGGGGTCAAAGTGGGTACTCCGGAAATCATTCAAATAGGATGGTACTATCGACAAGTACAAGGCAAGAGTTGTGGCGAATGGGTTTTTCCCAGCGTGCAGGCTCAGAGTACGAGGAGACCTTTGCGCCTATCGTCACCTGTGCCTCCATCAGATCCATATTGGTCATCGTTGCAACAAAAGATCTGGAGGTCTTCCCGATGGATGTCAAGATAGCTTTTCTATACGGGAACCTATATAAAGAAGTGCTGATGGAAGTGCCCGAGGGAGTGAAAGCTCTAGAGGGCAATGTTAGCAAAGTAGTTAAAGCACTTTACTTGCTGAAACAGGCCCCAAGGATGTGGTAGAAGGAGAGGACGGCTTCATGGCCGGGCTCACCTTCACGCACTGCGAGAATGACCCTAGTGTATATGTGCGGAAGGATGAGGAAGGCTTGGTACTGGTTGCATTGTACGTGGATGACCTGATCATCTGCTCGTGATTGGTGGAGCTATTGAACAAGCTGAAGAGAGATCTTAGTAATAGATTCAAGATGAAGGACATGGGTTCGCTTGAGTTCTACCTGGGGATAACCGTCCATCGCAATGGAGCAATACATACCATCATGTATGCCATGGTAGGAACACGCCCTGATATTGGCTATGCTGTGGGACAAGTGAGCAGGTTTGTGGCCAATCCAGGCCCACAGCACTGGCAAGCAGTCAAGCGCATCATATGCTATGTAGAGAAGACCCGACACATGGGACTCTAGTTTGGAGGCTATAAAGGCTTTGACCTGTCGCGGCTGGTATGCTACACAGACGCCGACTTGGGAGGAAGAATCGATGACAAAAAGTCCATCTCGGGCTTTGTGTACCTCTTGAATGGTGGTGCAGAGTCTTGGGCAAGCAGAAAGTCAAACTGTGTATCCCTCTCTATCGCTGAGGCAGAGTATATCGCTCTCTCAGAAGCATGCAAGGAGACACAGCAAGTACAAAGTTTACTTTCTAAGATGAAATTGCCACAAACTGAGGCAACAGAGTTCTGCATTGACAGCAAGAGTGCCATGAAAATGACAAAGGACGATGTCATCTCCTGGCAGACCAAGCACATCAACATCATGTACCACTAGTTACGCGACTTGGTTGCAAAGGAGATCGTGGACGTGGAATGCGTTCAGACCAGGAGGATGCTCGCAGATTGCATGACAAAGGCACTGGAGAGCGAATTGTACTCTACAGGTGCTTGAGGCATCGGTATGGTCAATGCTGCAACTGAAGACTGAGGCCAAGACTCCAGGAGAGAGGAAATTTCTCATAGCTAATGGATAGAAGTATTAGGGAGAGTTTGTTGACCTGATATGCTCCTTGTCCATGCTTGATATTTGGACAGGCACCAGATGGACGAGGCATGCATTGCTCCATTGGAGTAAGTCCCCTAAGTCTGGTCTAGGTAGAGAAGGCATGCACTGCTCCTTTGGAGCAAGTCTCCTTGGTCTACTCTGGATAGTATAGCCAGCAAATACTACCTAGGACAACTCCTTGTGGCTTGGACGTTCCATAGTCTCTAGAGCGAGAGGTCAGAGAGTCAAATCCCAGCCCGGTGACTAAGTTCTTTTGGTGACCAAAATGGGAACAAGAAGGTTCTAAAAGATATCTTAGAACATTCCAAGGTCCTTCCTATTGGGTGACACCACTTGACAGTCACAAGGAGTGCCATGTAGGCAGGGAGGATAACGCAATTCAGATTTCCCTCAAAGAGGCTTATCCAAGGAGCCACTATGCGCCTAGGCTAGAGGCTGGTTCTAAGACTATAAGAACCTATCAATTGCCTGGCATGAAATAAAGTTCTTACATTTGAGACTCCTTACAGAGTTCTCTACCAGAGGTAGACATTGAACAAGCATTGGTCTAAGCCCGAGGAATTCGCTCCTGAAACAAAAGTGACCAGGTACTAGGGACACAATAGAAGGAAGTGACTCCTATGAAGTGCTCAGTGTGGAACCTTGGCTCTAAGAGTGATATCATCTCTTTGTTGCAATACCAAGAGCGGTTGGCAGGAACCATTATGTTGGAATCTGTTTTCTAGACCGCCGCCTTAGGCAGGTTGACAGCAGCGACATATGAGGACTGAAAGAAGAAGGAAATGTTGGATCTCGAGGAGAGAGGGAGCCTTGGAGCAGTGAGCATGTAGGACTGGAAGGGCATCACTTGTGTTGAAGAATGGTTGCTCAATCACTCAAAATGATGGAGTACATATAGAGCTAGAGCTTGGGCAAGTCAGCCCTCTCACAAGCCACACCTCTTAGCCATGGAGGCTAGAGTCCAAAATCTCACACAAGGGAGGAAATCAGCCTAGCAATCAGGCTGACGACTCACACACGACCTAGAGAGCTAGGAAATACTCTCATGGTACACTCCTAGTGGTCACATAACCCACAATCCCATGGAGAATCGCCATGTGTCCATGACTAGCACACAAGGATCTCACCACGGCTAAAACGTAAGGCGAGGTACCTTTTTTCTAGTCAGCAGAGTCTCACAAGGCAACCCAAGAATCTAGGACCTTTTTGAATATTTCTCTCATCAAGTCTTGACCCTTGTTGGATCTGGAGGAGAGAGGGAGCCTTGGAGCAGCGAGCATGGGGGAATGGAAGAGCATCACTTGTGCTGAAGAATAGTTGTTGAATCACTCAAAATGATTGAGTACATATAGAGCTAGAGCTTGGGCAAGTTAGCCCTCTAGCAAGCTACACCACTTAAGCATGGAGGCTAAGGCTCACACACTAGAGTCCATAATCTCACACGAGGGGGGAAATCAGCCTAGCAATCAGGCTCACCACTCACACACGACCTAGAGTGCTAGAAAAACTCTCATGGCACACTCCTAGTGGTCACATAACCCACAATCCCATGGAGAATCGCCATGTGTCCATGACTAGCACACAAGGATCTCACCTCACCTAAAATGTAAGGAGAGGTACTTTCTTCCTAGTCAGCACACTCTGACAAGGCAACCCAAGAATCAAGGACCTTTTTGGATATTTCTCCCATTAGGTCTTGACCCTGGACCTCTTGCCTTTTTCTTTTCTCAGGCTAAGGCATGGAGCCATCGCCCATGGTCACCTGGATATCGGCGGTCGATGACCCCAAAAACTTCAAAATTCATATGTCCCAATCCGACCGTTGGATTAGCCTCAAACTTGGACTGTAGATATTATGCCACCTGATCTTTCCAATGGTGAAGTTGGATTGACGATCGGAGTAGGCATCTGGTACTTTCCTGGAACTTGCTCCTGTGGACCTGAATGTGAGCGGGGTGGCTCCTTTTCCAACCCTGGACATCTTGCCGTTTCTTTTCTGAGGCCAAGGCATGGGGCCATCGCCCATGGTCACCCGGATATCGGTGGTCGATGACCCCGAAAACTTCGAAAATTCATATCTCGCAATCTGATCGTTGGATCGGCCTCAAACTTGGACCGTAGACATTTTGCCACCTAATCTTTCCAATGAAGAAATTGGATTGACAATCAGAGCACGCATGTGGTCGTTTCCTGGAACTTGCTCCTGTGGACCTGAAACTGAGCCGGATGGCTTCCATTCCAATAATGTCCCACTTTGTCGCAGTCGGAGTGGGCTGAGTCCACATGCCTTCATGCAAAACTACTACTTCTCATGGGTCACTGGCTTCTCACTGGCTTGGTACAGAAATCAGCGACCTGCTTGCTGGTTGGAGTAAACTCCAGCTTGATAGCACCCTCCTGCACCAAATGCCTTATGAAGTGATATGCGATGTCAATGTGCTTGGTGCGTGCATGGTGCTCAGGATTTTTGGCGAGTGCGATTACGCTCTAGTTGTCAAAGCGCACAGGAATTGGAACTGCTGGACTCCCACTCATCACTGCCATGAGACGCTGAAGCCAAACTGCTTCCCTGGCTCCAAAGTGAAGACAGAGATACTCAGCTTTTGTACTTGAGGTGGCCAAGACCACCTGCTGCTTACCGCACCCGCTGATGGCTCCATCATTCATGGAGAACACATGTCGAGAGATGGACTTGCGGTCCTAAGGGTTTGAAGCCCAATCTGCATCTATGTAGCCGATGATGGTATCGTTGCCGTTGTAGGTGATGTCGATATTGATGGTTCTTGCAAGGTAGCGAAAGATTCGCTTGACTGCCTTCTGGTGCTGAGGTTTGGGATTGGCCATGTGCTGGCTCACAGCTTGTGCGACATCCGGCCTGGTTGCCACCATCAGGTACATGAGGCTGGTGACGGTGCTCTAGTACTTCTGCCGCTCAGCTGTACCTGCTTCTCCACTCAAGCTCATGAGGTATTGCCGTGTCTCCAAAGGCGTGCCGATCGGTTTTGCCTCTGCCATGATGAACCGCTGCAAGAAATCCTTGATGTAGCGGCTCTGCTACAGAAAGGGCGTGATTTGCGGTCACGCTTGATCTGGATACCAAGGAAGCATGATGCCTCCCTGATATCAGACGTCTAGAAACCCTCCCGCATGGCTTCCTTGAACTCCTGCAGTACACACATGTTGTTGGAAAGGATGAGCATGTCATCCACATATACGATGATGATGAGGATCTCATACTCATGGTGCCAGCGATACCCGCTATAATCACACTCACTGCGCTTGAATCCCGTGCAATGCAACTCCGCATCTAACTTCTGGTTCCAAGTACGCGACGCTTGCCTGAGGCCGTACAGCGACTTCTACAGCTTGCAAACCAGGAGCTCTTGGCCATCCATGACGAATCCCTCCGGCTGCTCCATGTAAATCTCCTCCTCCAGGTCACCATTCAGGAATGCCGTCTTGACGTCCATGTGGTGGACCTAAAAGTCCCCTAGTACTGCATAGGAAAGGAGCGTAAGCACAGAGGCAAACTTTGCAACAGGAGCAAAGGTTTTCGTGTAGTCGATGCCTTCATACTACGAGTAGCCCTTTGCGACCAGCCTTGCTTTGTACTTTTCTATGTTGCCATCTGCTCCCCGCTTCTTCTTGAACACCCACTTGCACTTGATCACCTTACGTCCAGGTGGACGCTCAGTCAGCTCCCACGTACCGTTGTCGAGCTGCGACTATATCTCCTGCTGCATAGCTTGTACCCAATATGCTGCATCTCGTGTAGCCATGGCCTCCTTGTACGATATCGGCTCATCAGAGTCTGCTGCAACTGCGACATTTATTTGGTCTGGTTTCTGGAGTATCCAGAAATGCCTGCGCTCACCAGGCTTGTAGTGCACCCTGAGAGGGTACCTGCAACCTGGTACTGGAGCGTTAGCAAGCAGCACGCGTAGTGTTGCCGGCACAACTACTTCTACTGATGGTGGTGCATCTTCTTCCTCTACTTGTGCCGATGAGGACGCAATTTCTGCTGCATCAGACATGGGAGAATAGAGGGGTTCTCCCGCTCTCATAATAGAGGAAGGATCAGGGGAGACAGGGTCAGTGAGAATGTCTGCTCCCACTCTCTCATTAGCTACTGCTTTTGCTACATCTTCACAGACAATGTTGGTGCCAATGACGTTGTTCTCGTTGAAGACGACATCCCTGGAGATGATGACGTAGCATGTATCCCTCTCGTAGAGCCGATACGCCTTGCTTGCCATGTCGTAGCTAATCATCAGCATCTGCGCGCTCTTCGCATCCCACTTTTGCCGCTTCTCTTTTGGCACGTGCATGTGCGCCAAGCTGCCAAACGCGTGAAGATGACCCACGCTCAGCTTCTTGCCGAACCAAGCCTCATACGCCGTCATCTGTTCCAGGGCCTTGGTGGGACTGCTGTTCTTGATGTACACCACAGTGCTCATTGCTTCAGCCCAAAAGTCGTAAGTGAGCCAAGCCGCGTGCAGTATGGAGCGCGCCAACTCAACGATGGTGCGGTTGGGGCGTTCTGCTACGCCATTCTGCTACGGCGAGTATGGCGCGGTACGCTGCGCCTTGATGCCTGCTGCTGCGAGGTAGTCCTACAACTCCTTGCTTAGGTACTCTCCATTGCGGTCTCTGCGCAACGCCTTGATGTTCTTGCCAGTCTGGTTCTCCAACATGGCCTTGAACTCCTTGAACCTGTCAAAGCACTGGTCCTTGGAGGAAAGGAAGTAGGCAGTAGTGTAATGTCTCAAATCATCAATGAAGGTGACAAAATACCTAGTGCCTTAAAAGCTCTTGGTCTGCATCGGGCCACATAAGTCTATGAGGACCAGCTCAAGCACCTCCTTCGCGCGCTCCCCTGCTCCAGAGAATGCCTCGCGATGCTGTTTCCCCCCGAAACAGCTGATGCACAACTGCTGCTCAAAGTTAGAGATGATGGGAAAGTCACACTCCATCTGCTTTGTTTGAAGTTGCTACAAGGCGGGCATGCCGATGTGACCGTAGCGCGCATGCCAGATTTTGCCATCTGTGGCCTGGACCACTGCTGCAAGACTCTGCTCGCGCGGGATCTTGGTCGCCCCCAGCAGGCGGTGCATGTCGCCTTCGATCACCAACCTGGCCAACTCCTCTCTTGTTTCCTTGTCGAGGATGTAGCCATAGTCGTCGTCAAAGACAACTCGCAGTCTTGTGTTGGTGAGAGAGGACACTCAGAGAAGATTGAAGGCAGCATTAGGTACGTACAGCACGCCATGGAACTCTCCCACTTCAATGCGACGCGGGGTCTCCAACCACATCTCCACAATCTCAATCCCTCCAGCATACACCACCCGATCATCACCGAAAGCAATCAGATGAGGGGGAATTGAGAGCAGCTCCGTAAACCACTCGTTGTGGTGCGTCAGGCTCTTTGTATACCCGGAGTCCTTGTACCAGGCCAGATCCGCATTCTCCTTCTGCGACATGTTAGATTTTTCCATGAAGAGGTGGTCGCGCAGCTCCTTGGCCACGTTCATGTTGCCAAAATGGTGCACGCCGGTCTGAATCTGCTGGTGCTACTGCTGCTACTGATGTTGTTGTGATTGCTGCTACTGTTGCTGTGAAGATTGTTCTTTTGCTGCTGTTGCTGCTGCTGCTGCTCTTTCTGGTCCCTCTTGAACTCAAGATTCTCTTTCTTGTTGTTGCCCTCTTTCTGGCAATAGAGGCACTTGCCCGACTTCTTGACTCTCTGCTGGCCAGACTGCTGCTGTTGCTGGTAGCGTGAGCCCATGGCCATGAAAGCTGCTCCACAGTTGCTGTTACCACCATTGCACTTTCCTACATTGTGACGCAGTTCTACCTGCACCAGGTGCGTGCAGATGAAGTTCAGGTTGAGAGTCGGCTGGCACTCCATTGTCTCTCGTACCATGTCATTGCTGGTTGGGAGTCCCCTCAGTAAGAGGAGGACGAAGCGCGTGTCTTCTACTGGATTGCCGCCTTCTTTCAACTGCTTCGCCAACTCCTTTGCCCTGTCAAAGTACGCCTCCATCCCTTCACCATTTTGAGTGCCATCATCTTCTCCTCCAAAAGCATAAGGAATGCACGATCCTTGCTCTTATACTTCTTGCACAACATGTCCCACCCCTCTCTTGCAGTAGCCTTGTCACTCACGTTGTGAAGATGCAGGTTGGAGATGGTGTTGACAAGCAGTCTGTATGCCTGCCTGTCCTTCTTCTTCCACTCGTAATTTGGCGCTACTGCAGTTGTAGATGAACTTGCATCTGTTACACCTTTTTGCTGCGTCTTCCTCGCCACTACCTCTGCTGCGGTGATGCCTATTGCCTGTGGAGGCGGAGCGCGCTCGTCGCCGCTCACCACCTCCCACCTCCCACAAGCCCCTCTCCTCCGAAAGGAGGCGAGTATGGATCTTCCAAGGCGTGAAGTTGGCGCATCCTTTCAGCCTCTCCAAGGGCTGGGCTGCTATAACCAAGCCTGCTGCTGCCATTTTGAGCCTTGGAGATCCTCAACGCTGCCGTTGAGTGGCAGCGCTATCCCTGCTTTTGCTATTGCTTCCACCAGAAATCTGTCTGACAGAAAATGGACTGTAGAGGCCAGCAGACTAGGAATTTTAGAAAAAAGAGCCCACCACTGGAAAATTCAGCTCAAAACCTTTCAAATTGATCCATGAAACAGGGTCGTCAATGGGGGATTTTGAAAGACATGCCCTCTTGAAAACAGGGTATGCTTCTGCTCCTACTCTAGGTCACACCAACAAGCTTGTAAACGGCGTTTGTCCGAAATGTACCAATGGAATGCAAATATTTTTGCACCAATGGAAAGCTTAGGAAAAATAATTCAATTCTCATGTACTACTTTTTAACTTTGACAAAGAAAAGAGAGAGTTATGGTCATCACAAGGCGACATTCTTACTTAGAGAGAAGAGTGTAGCCTTGGCCAACCTCGTTTTGAGCATAACACTCAATGTGACTGTTGGATCTTCGCGATCTTGGCTTCGTTGAAAATCTTGTCTGATGAACTTGTAGTTCCAGTGATTGATCACCAGTGAAATGCTCTCATGGCACACTCCTAGTGGTGAGAGCATTTCCTAGCTCTCTAAGTTGTATGTGAGTAGTCAGCCTGATTGCTAGGCTGTTTTCCTCCCTTGTGTGAGATTATGGACTTTAGTGTATGAGCCTTAGCCTCCATGCCTAAGTGGTGTGGCTTGTGAGAGGAATGACTTGCTCAAGCTCCAGCTCCACATGTATTCCATCATTTTGAGTGATTCAACATTCATTGTTCAGCACAAGTGATGTCCCTCCAGTCCTACATGCTTGCTGCTCCAAGGCTCCCTTTCTCCTCCAGTTTCAATACTTGGAATCATAGCCAAGTTTTGCAACTTTCAGCCAGCACAGGCTGTCACTTTGTAGGTGACAGGTTAGGGTAAAAACCTTCAGCATACGTGACCATCAACCATAGGATATTAAAGTTCAAGAGACAAGCTTTCTAACGAGTCCAAGATGGCGAAGTTCTAACAGTTGGATTGAGAGTTATGCTCGAAACTAGGTCGGCAACGGCTACACTCTTCTCTATGAGTAAGAATTTCGCCTTGTGATGACCATAACTCTCTCGTTTCTTTGTCAAATTGAGAAAGTAGCACATACAAATTCAAGCAAAAATATTTGCATTCCTTGGTGTGAGCTGGAGTAGGAGTATAAGCCTACCCTGTTTTCAAAAGGGCATATCTTTCAAAATCCCGTGTTGATGACCCTGTTTTATGGGTTGATCTGAAAGGTTTTGAGCTGAATGTTCCAGTGGTGGACTTCACTTTTCAAAATTCCTAGTCTGCTGGCCTCTAAAGTCCAATTTGTGTCAGACATATTTCTGGCAGAAGTAGCAGCAGAAGCAGGAGTAGCGCCGCCACTCAAGGGCCGCATCGAGCATCGCTAAAGCTCAAAATGGAGGCACCAGGCGTGGTAACAGCAGCCTAGCCCTTGAAGGGGCTGGAAGGACGTGCCAACTTCACGTTTTGGAAGATCCGTACTCGCTTCCTTTTGGAGGAGAGGGGCTTGTGGGAGGTGGTGAGCGGCAACGAGCGCGCTCCGCATCCAGAGGCAAAAGGCATCAGCTCAACAGAGGTGGTGGCGGGGAAGACGCCGCAGAAAGGTGCAGCAAATGCAAGTTCATCTACAAATGCAGCGGCGGCATATGAGGAGTGAAAAAGGGACATGCATGCTTACAGGCTGCTTGTCAACACCATCTCCAACTCGCATCTTTAGTATGTGAGTGAGAAGGCTATGACAAAAGAGGAGTTGGACACGTTCTGCAAGAAGCATGATAGCAAGGATCTTTCATTCCTCATGTTTTTGGAGAAGATGATGGAATTGAAAATGTAAGATGGCGAAGGGATGGAGGCATATTAAGACAGGGCAAAGGAGGTGGCGAAGCAGCTGAAATTGGCCGGCAACCCAGTGGAAGACACGCGCTTTGTCCTCCTTTTGCTAAGGGGATTCCCAACAAGCTATGACAAAGTGCGAGAGAGGTTGGAGTGCCGGCCGACTCTCGACCTCGACTTCATCTCAACGCACCTAGTACAGATAGAGCTGCGTCGCAATGCAGCAAAGCGCAATGGCGGCAGCAGCAGCAGTGAAGCAGCTTTCATGACCATGGGGTCACAGAATCAGTAGCAACAGCAGTCTGGGCAGCAGAGAGGCAAGAAAAAGGGCAAGTGCGACTATTGCTAGAAAGAAGGGCACAACAAGAAAGAGTGCCTCAAGTTCGAGAGGGACCAGAAGGAGCAGTAGGAGTAGTAGCAAAAGTAGCATTCTCCACAGCAACAACAGTAGGAGTCACAGCAACGTAAGTAGCAACACCAGTAGCAGTAGCAGCAGAACCAAACTCGCGTGCGCACGCTGATATATATATCTATATCTATGTACATATTGGCAACATGAACGTGGCAAAGGAGGTGTGCCACCGCCCCATCCTGGCAAAGTCTAACATGTCGCAGAAGGAAAAGGAGGATCTCGCGTAGTACAAGGACTCAAGGTGTACCAAGAGTCTGACGTTCCACAAAGAATGGTTCACGCAGCTGCTCTCCATTCCCCCTTGGCCGATTGCTTTACGTGATGATCGGGTGGTGTATGATGAGGGGATTGGGATTGTGGAGATGTGGTTAGAGACCGCGCGTGGCATTGAAGTGGGAGAATTCCATGGCATGCTGTATGTACGTGATGGTGCGTTCAACCTTCTCTCAGTGTCCTCTCTCACCAAGACAGTACTGCGCGTCGTCTTTGACGACAACTATGGAAACATCCTTGAGAAGGAAAACGGAGAGGAGTTGGCTGAGTGAGTGAACGAAGGTGACATGTATCGCCTGCAAGGGGCGACCAAGATCCCTCGCGAGCAGAGTATTGCAGCAGTGATGCAAGCCACAGATGGTGAAATCTGGCATGCGCGCTACGGCCACATCGGCATGCGCGCCTTGCAGCAACTTCAAATGAAGCAGATGGTGCGTGACCAGCCCACCATCTCTAACTTTGAGCAGTAGTTATGCATCGGCTGTTTGAAGGGGAAGCAGTATCGCGAGGCGTTCTTTGGAGTAGGGGAGCGCGCAAAGGAGGTGCTGGAGCTGGTCCTCACAGACTTGTGTGGCCTGATGCAGACCCAAAGCTTTGGAGGCTCTAGGTATTTTCTCACCTTCATTGATGATTTCAGCCGTTATACTACAGTGTACTTCCTTTCCTCCAAGGACCTGTGCTTTGACAGGTTCAAGAAGTTAAAAGCCACGGAAGAGAACCAGACTGGCAAGAAAATCAAGGCGCTGTGCAGTGACCGCGATGGAGAGTATCTGAGCAAGGAGTTTCAAGACTACCTCACAGCAGCAGGCATAAAGGCACAGAGCACTGCGCCATACTCGCCGCAGGAGAATGGCGTAGCAAAACGCGCCAACCACACCATCGTTGAGTCGGCAAGCTCCATGCTACATGCCGCTCGGCTGACCTACAACGTTTTGGCCAATGTAGTGAGCACTGCGGTATACATCAAGAACCACAGTCCAAGTATGGCCTTGGAGCAGGTGACGCCATACGAGGCGTGGTTCGGTAAGAAGCCGAGCGTGGCTCATCTTTGCACGTTTTGGTAGCTTGGCGCACATGCACGTGCGAAAGGAGAAGCGACAAAAATAGGACGCGAAGAGCGCGCAGATGCTGATGATTGGCTACAACGTGGCAAGCAAGGCGTATCGCCTCTACAAGAGGGCTACAGGTCCCGTCATCATCTCCAGGGATGTCGTCTTCAATGAGAGCAACGTTATCGGCACCAACATTGTCTGTGAAGAGGCAGCACAAGCAGCAGTAGATAAGGCTGCACACCAAATCCTAGGATTCGTGAATAAGATTCGTGAATCCGGATCCGGATTCGGATTCGGGGATCCGAATCCTTCATGAGGATTCGATTCGGGATTCGAGGATCTTTTTTGCCGAAGTTTCAACTCAGAAAACATGGTTTTTGTGGCAAACAAGAGGAGTTTTACTTGCCATTACCTGTAGGATTCGGAAAAGATTCGTGAATCCTTAGGATTCACGAATCCAGATTCGGATTCGTGAATCGAAGCCAGACTTGGATTCGGATTTGTGAATCTGAATCCAATCTTGGATCCGAGAATCTTACCCGGTGTGCACCCTCAGCAGTAGAAGAGGCAGTCGGAGCAGATATCCTTCCTGACCCAGTCTCTTTTCATCCTTCCTCCACTATGATAGTGGGAGAACGAGTTTAGTCTCCCATGTTTCATGCAGCAGATACAATGGCCTCATCGAGAGAAGCAAGGGAAGAAGATGTACTTCCATCAGCAGGAGCATTTGGGCCAGCAGCACCGTGTGAGCCGCCTCCTAACGCTCCAGCACCAGGTTGGAGGAACCCTCTCAAGGTGCGCTACAAGCCTGGTGCGCGGGCATTTCTAGATGCTCCAAAAACCAGACCCAATGAACTTCGCAGTTGTAGCAGATTGTGATCAGCTGACGTTGAACAAGGAGACCATGGCGTCTGAGATGCGACAGATTAGACGCAAGTTGTGCAGCAAAAGATGTAATCGCAGCTCGACAACGGTATATGGGAGGTGAGTGAGCGTCCTCTTGGACATAAGGTGATCAAGTGCAAGTGGGTTTTCAAGAAGAAGAGAAAAGCAGATGGCAACCTGGAAAAGTACAAGCCGAGGCTGGTCGCCAAGGGCTGCTCGCAGAATGAAGGCATCAATATTTCAGAAACCTTTGCTCTTGTTGCAAAGTTTGCCTCTGTGCATATACTCCTTTCCTATGCAGCACCAGAGGACTTTGAGGTCCACCACATGGACGTCAAGACGGCGTTCCTGAATGGTGACCTCGAGGAGGAGAATCACATGGAGCAGGTAGAGGGGTTCGTCATGGATGGCCAGGAGTACCTGGTTTACAAGCTGCAGAAGTTGCTGTACGACCTCAAGCAAGCGTCGCATGCTTGGAACCAGAAGTGTGACTACAGCGTCTATCGCTCGCAACATGGTCATGAGGTGCTCATCATCATCGTCCATGTGGATTTCATGCTCCTCCTTCCCAACAGCATGTGTGCACTGCAAGAGTTAAAGGAGGCCATCTAGGAGCGCTTCTAGATGTCTGATCTTGGGGAGGCATCATACTTTCTTGGTATCCAGATTACGCGTGATCGCAAACAATGCTCTCTCTTGCTGCAGCAGAGTTGCTACATCAAGGATGTCTTGCAGCGGTTCGGCATGGCACAGGCAAAACCCATCGGCACGCCGGTGGAGACATGGCAGTACCTGGTGAGCTTCAGTAGAGAAGTAGATGCAACAGAGCGGCAAAAGAACCAGAGCGCTGTCGACAGCCCCATGTACCTGATGGTGGCAACCAGGCCGGACCTCGCACAGGCTGTGAGCACTGTGAGCCACCACATGGCTAATCCCGGACCTGAGCAACAGAAGGCATTGAAGCAAATTTTGTGCTACCTTCCTGGAACCATCGACATCGGCATCAACTACAACAGCAACGACAACAGTATCATCGACTACACAGACACAGATTGGGCTTCAAAGCACGAGGATGGCAAGTCCATCTCTAGACATGTATTCCTTATGAATTGTGGGGCAATCAGCTGGTGCAGCAAGCGGCAGGTGGTTGTGGCCACTTCAAGCACGGAAGCTGAGTACGTCTTTCTCAGCTTTGGAGCCAAGGAAACAGTTTGGCTTCACCGTCTCATGGCAGAGATGAGTGGGAGTACAGCAGTTCCAGTTCGTGTGCGCGTCGACAACCACAGCGCAATCGTACTCGCCAAGAATCCTAAGCACCATGCACGCACCAAGTATATTGACATCGCATATCACTTCATGAGGCATATGGTGCAGAAGGGTGCTATCAAGCTGGAGTTTACTCCAACCACCAAACAGGTCGCTGATTTTTGCACCAAGCCAATGATCCGTTAGAGGCAGCATTTTTGCATGAAGGCATGTGGACTGAGCCCACTCTGACTGCGGCTAAGTGGGAGACTGTTGGGAAAGGAGCCATCCGGCTTAGTTTCAGGTCCAGAGGACCAAGTTCCAGGAAACTACCAGATGCCTGCTCTGAGCGTTGATCCAACTTCATTCGAAAGATCAGGTGGCAAAATGTCTACGGTCCATGTTTGAGGCCAATCCAGCGGTCGGATTGGAAGATATGAATTTTGGAAGTTTTAGGGGTCATCGACTGCCGATATCCAGGTGACCATGGGCGATGGCTCCATGCCTCAGCCTGAGAAAAGAAAAAGGCAAGAGGTCCAGGGTCAAGACCTGATAGGAGAAACATCCAAAAAGGTCCTCAATTCTTGGGTTGCCTTGTCAGAGTCTGCTGACTATGAAAAAGGTACCTCTCGTTTCTTTTTAGGTGAGGTGAGATCCTTGTGTGCTAGCCATGGACACATGGCGATTCTCCATGGGATTGTGGGTTATGTGACTACAAGGAGTGCGCCACGAGAGCATTTCCTAGCTCTCTAGGTCGTGTGTGAGTGGTCAGCCTGATTGTCAGGCTGATTTCCTCCCTTGTGTGAGATTATGGACTCTAGTGTGTGAGTCTTAGCCTCCATGGCTGAGTGGTGTGGGTTGTGAGAGAGCTGACTTGCCCAAGCTCTAGTTCTACGTATACTCCATCATTTTAAGTGATTGAACAACTATTCTTCACCACACGTGATGCCCTCCCTGTCCCACATGCTTGCTCTTCCAAGGCTCCCTTTCTCATCCAGTTCTAACATCACCCAGATCTGTCATTCTGTCGTGGTCCCTGAGTAGTGCTTTGGCTTGTGCAATGAGTGTGAGGGAGGGAGACAAGATCAGCAAATCATCCACGTAGACTAACAGAGTGACAGGTAGACCTTCTGACCATCGTAAAAATACTAAGGGGTTGCAAAGACACTGTGTGAACCCACCACTATGCAAGGTGCGTCGAATCTCTTTGTTCCAGCACCGAGGTGCTTATTTCAAGCCATAGAGAGCCTTGAGCAAGAGTCATACCCGATCACTACCGTGCTCAAAGCCCTGTGGCTATTGCATATAGAGTTCCTCTTCTACTAGCTCATTCAAAAAGGCATTTTTGACATCCATTTGGTGGATTTCCCAGTCCTCACCTGCAGCCACTGCACACAATGTGCAGCTGGTTCCGTACTTCCCCACAGGGGCGTATGTGTCCGTGAAGTCTTGTCCCGGGATTTGATGAAAGCCTTTTTCCACCAACCTGGCTTTATACTTCTCAATCAGGCCCTTGAGGTTTCTCTTCAACTTGAACGCCCATTTAATATCAATGGCCTTCCGACCAGGTGGCAAGAGTACTAACTCAAACACTTCATGCTCAAGTAGTGCGTTCAGTTTTGCAGCCATTGCGTTTTCCCACTGTGCAGTTTCCTGACGTCCCCTAGCTTCAGTCACGGTCTGTGGTTGTGTTGAAATGTGTTAGTAGTTGCGGTGCTGACAGTATGGTAGAATTATTTGTACTTGACTCTAGGCAGATCACGCAGAGATCGCTGTGGAGTTACGGATGGTAGTGTTTCCTTACTGTATACCGCCACAAGGGAGGCGAGAGGCATGAGGCCTGGAGGTACGTGAGTGTCATTGGAGTTTGAGCTTGTCAGGTATGAGGGTGAGAGCAGATCTCTAAGAAGAGGCTCAGCTATGTCCTTGTCTCTCTTCGGTTGAGTCCTGTGACCTGAGTCTTGTAGCTGAATAGGCATGAGCACGGGTACACTCACGTACTCGGGATATTGCTCTCGAGATGCAAGAGTGGTTGCATAACGTAGTGTGCGAAATGACCTGTAGGGCATGTGTTCTATGAAAGAAGTGTCCCGACACCCAACAAAACAATCGTTTGTGGGGTCCTTAAATCGCCATGCCTTTGAGGCATGGGAGACCTCGCAAAACAAACACCACCAACCACGTGGACTTAGTTTGTTCTCTTGTGGTAGTGCAAACCACACATAGGCCATTGTACCCCACACCTTGGCCGGCCTGAGGTCAGCCTTTTCTTTGAACCAGCACTCCCAGGGAGTGACAGACTTGGGCAGTGGCCCTTGTGGCACTATATTCCATACCCGGGTAATATATTTTACGGCCTCTTCCCAAAATCCACATGAAAGATCGGACTCAGTAAGCAGTCTGCGTAACGCATTACCAAGGGTTCTATGCCCATGTTCAACCACTCCATTCTATTATGGCGTCTATGGGGCAGTACTTTAGCGTTCGACTCCTCTCAATTTCAGTTTTGCTGTCAATGTGCCAAGAAACTCTCCTCCTCTGTCTGTTCTTAGCTTGAGTAATGAACAACCAGTCTGTCTCTCAGCCAACGGAATCTATTCAGCGATTTCATGTTGTGCATCTCCTTTAGTGTTTAGCAGGAAAGCCCTACGGAATCGGCTGTAGTCATCAGTTAAAATCAAGACGTACTATGACCCGTACTGGCATCGGTCCCATCAGGTCCGCATGTACCAGTGCCAGCGGTTTGGTTATTACAGTGTCTGACTTGGGGAAAGTTTGCCGATGGGCCTTCCGTTCATGACACTCAAGACACGAGTGTGCTTTGAGACCGTGAGGATAGTCGCCGGGAAGGATGCCATGTGCTGGGGTGTGTTTCAGTAAGTCGGCGACTGTTCTAGTGTTGATGTGCACAAGACGACGGTGGATGAGTTCAGTGTGTGTTGCATCAGTGTTTAAGAAGGTGTACTTGGGAGCGGTTTACTGGTGATTGAACAAAGGGAAAGAGAGGCAGTTTGTACAGCATGTCAGTGTCAAATGGTCTACAACCAGCAAGGTACCAGACACATCAAACAGCATGCTGCGCTGCTTTTAGGTAAGTGCGAACACATTAGCTTGTTGATCTAGTTGCCCTCCCAACAACAAGTTTACTTTCATCCGTGGCACATACACTATGCCAGTCTACTACACAGCCCTGCCTGGTGCTTGAAGAGCCACCATTCCCACACCTTCCACAGGCAACACCTCCCCAGACCTAGTCTTCACACCCTCAACATCGCATGTAGCATGTAGTGTGATAAACAGCTAGCGGTAAGGCAACATATGATGAGATGTTGCAGTGTCAAGCAGCCACTCATGCATAGGCAATGCATGCGATGTAGTGACGTGGGTGTGAACGTTGGTTCACACCCACCTCTGACGGGAAAAGGGCTGTTGTGGCTCGGTCGTCTCAGTGTACACCCTCTATGCCCATGCTGGAACAAGAGCTGGTGCGTTCACGTATGGGGACATGAAGGAAAACCCCTGATAGTACTCTAGATGTGGAGGAGAGAAGGCTGGATACATGCGTAAGTGAAACTAATGTGGACCAAAGGTTGGCGCCCCAAAGGGTTCTGGCGCTCGTGGTCCAGCCACAGCCTAAGTAACCCATGCAAGAGGGGAGAGGTACTTACTCGGTGGTACAAATGATGTAGATGTCTTGCCAACCGCTTGACGTGCCTGCTATGCAAAGGGAGTCATGATGCCTTAAAGAGTCAAGCAGGCCCTTGAGTAGTGACCGGGTTGTCTGCAGTAGTTGCATTTGCGTTTTCCTGGTTCTTGGCTACGGCCTCCCGCTCTGTCGCCTTGCCCGCCTCGGCCTCCCGCGCATCTTCTTCCTCCCCCGCCTCCTCCACTCACATGCTGTTCAAGGGATGAAAGGTGCCTCCGCCCTGGTGCATAAATGCGCTCGCTGCTACACTCTCATCTACCGGCGCCTCGCCTCGTATGATGTCCTCATCGTTGCTCAGCTCTTCAAACGCCTCAGCCAGGTCGGTGCTCTCAATGTCAGCGACTTTCAACCTCCAAAGCAAACCGCGCCGGAAGTCCTTCTACGGCTCGCCGAGGTGCAAGAGGACAGGATCGAGCCAGTGGAGGATGGAGCTAGAGGCACCAAGACCGAGAAGACGACAGCGAAGATCCATGGTAGCGTCCAAATATTCAGCAATAGGGGCACCCGATTTCGGATGGAGGATGCGAAGTTTTTCCCGCAATGAGATCACTAGGGCCATCTCTTGCTCCTCCTTTTGAGTGGATAGATGCTTCCATGCATTGTGAGGTCGAGGATTGCCACTACGCAGATTCACTGGGTCCTCCCCTTTGACACCCAAGTGAAATTGTCAGAGAGCATACTGCTGGTCCGCTGGAAGCGCGCGAATCAGAGCATTAAATGCTCTAAGGAGTACCCGCTCGTCGCTATCGTCGGGTGGCGGAGCTAGGTAGTAGTCCTCAAGACCATGCTTTGCCGCCCATGAAAGGAAAACATTCTTCTAAGTCAATTCATCGGGCCCACTTTGGGCTCAGTTTTTTGCTCGTGGCAAAAAACTGGGCCCAAAGTGGGCCCGACAAATTGCTGATGAAGTTTTCTTCATCTCCAATGGCTGCTCACAAATCTTGGACAGTGTCCCTAGGTCCCAAGCACCCAGCTAGGAGCCATGAGTGTAGCGGGATCTGCAGGGGGAGGAGCCGGTGCGATTATTGGTACTAGCACCAGTGGTATTGCCTATGCCGGCGCTACCTCGACCGGAGTGACATGGGACGAACTTAGCAAAAATATGTCCCAGAAAGACCTAGTACCCCCGTCGCGAGCCTGACTCTTGATAAGAACCTCCTTTCTTGTCCAAGGGACTGTTACCAGGCCACCTAGGACCTTCACAGATACATGTGGGGGCGAGAGACCCCGCTTTCACCTCGTGAGAGATATAGATGGCACTTAAGCGCTCTCCCCTTGCCACTTTCACTGTCACGTGAGCAAACCCTTCTTTAGCGGCCTCCACTAGCAGGGTGCAACATAGGGGTGATGTTCCGATGTTCGTTGTACCTCGCGTGGCCTGCTTTCACAGCAGTCGCACGAATCTTATTCCGCACTCAATTCGACGGCCACTCTTTTTGCTCGGCGCCGCCTAGATTCACCACTCGCAGTTGTCTACTATGACTCTGATACCATGAGAAGCTTCCTACGGAGTCATAGAAACAAGCGGTTCCTCAAATTGTGGATCGTAGGCTACGCTAGGTCCAATACTCCATGGCGGTAGCTTAAAAAAAAGTACAACTACCTAGGTAACAAGATACACTAGTCGTATGAGTGCGATCGCTAGTCGATCGCACCTGTCATGTTGACCTGATATGCTCCTTGTCCATGGCTGATATTTGGACAAGTACAGAACGGACTAGGCATGCACTACTTGGAGTAAGTCCCCTAAGTCTGGTCCTGGTAGTAAGGTTGCACACCGGGTAAGATTCCCCGATCCCAGATTGGATTCGGATTCACCAATCCGAATCCAGGTTTGGCTTTGATTCACGAATCCGAATCTGGATTCGCGTATCCGTAAGATTCACGAATCTTTTCCGAATCCTATGGGTGATGGCAGGTAAAAATCCTCTAATCTGGCACATAAATCCCTGTTTTCCATGTTGAAACAATAGGGAAAAGGATCTCCGAATCCCGAATCGAATCCTCATGAAGGATTTGGATCCCCGAATCCGAATCTTTATCCGGGTTCACGAATCTTATTCACGAATCCTAAGATTTGGTGTGCAGGCTTACCTGGTAGACAAGGCATGCACTAATCCTTTGGAGCAAGTCCCCTTGGTCCAATCTGGATAGTATAGCGAGTAAAGACTACCTAGGACAAGTCCTTGTGGCTTAGACGTTCCAGAGTCAGACTCTAAAGCAAGAGGTCACTAGGTCAAATCCCAGCATGGTGACTAATTTTCTTTGTGACCAAAAGGGGGACAGGAAGGTTCTAAGAGACATCTTAGAACATTCCAAGGTCCTTCCTGGTGGCCGGCGCCACTTGGCAATCACAGGGAGCGCCATGTAGACAGGGGGGATGACGCAACCTAAATTGCCCTCAAAGTGCCTTGTCCAAGGAGCCACTACGCGCCTAGGCTAGAGGCTGAGTAAAAGAACCTGTCAGTTGCTTGTCATTGAGTACAGTTATTATCTTTGAGACTCCTCATAGAATTGTCCACAAGAGGCAGACACTAAAGAAGCATTGGTTGGTCAAACCCCCAGGATTTCACTCCTCGCACAAAAGTGACCAGGTGCTAAGGACACAGTTCAAAGAAGTGATTCATATGAACTGCTTAGTGTGGAACCTTGGCTCTGATGGTGATATTATCTCTTGATGGCAAGACTAAGAGCGGTCGGCGGGAACCATTGTGTCGGAACCCGTTTTCTAGAACGTCACCTCAGGCAGGTTGACAAAGCGTTATAAGAATTATGGGCCCACGTTGGCTAGTTGTAAGGTACGCTTCCGCGCACTCTCTCGCCCTCTCTGTCTTGCAGGACGCATCAGCTCCATTACCTCCATCTGCTCCATGTGCTCTATCAGTTCCATCGGCGGGTGCTGGCACTTATCGAACAAGGGCCAAGGATAAGCTCTACCCTTGGAGGTACGACCCTTGGGCCCTAACCAGGATAAGCTTTGCCCTTTGTGGCACGACCCTGGGTTCGCTAGAATGCCTTCTTCTCTGTTTGCAGGTGATCAATGGCTGAGGGGTAAGCAACAGATCTGCACCTTATAAAGTGGTAGCGGACAACAGCCTATATGAGCCTACATCGCTCTCAGTGAAGCATAGAGACAAAGAAGTTGTATGAAGACACCCGCGATGCTCATTCTCGAGCAGGTCAACGGTGGGATGTCAAAGTTCACAGGGTTTGGTTTTCCCTTATAGAGATGGCAATTTCATTTTGTCATGAGGGTGCGTGGCTACTTGAAGATGTTCCTTGGAGAAGAGGTTGAACCTCCAAAAACAGACCCTATATATGAAGCGTATAGTGTAAAAAATGACATGGCGCTTTCAATTATTGTGATATCAGTGGATGAGTTACACCATGTCCACCTCCAAGGTATCACACATGCATCAAAGGCTTATTAAAATTTTGTACGTATGTACTAATCAACGGCTTCGCAAATCGCCTCTTCATCCTACAAAAGCCGATTTCGATGAGGGTGAGTGAGGGAGAGTCAAGTCCGTACTTCCTATTGCAGTTTCAAGAAGTACTGCAGATAATGACCCAAATGAACTGGGAAATAGGTACCAACATGCAAGCCATGATCCTCCTCATGGCGGTATTTGCAAGATGAGGTCTTATGATCACCGTCTTTGGCGGTTGGAAGGATGAGGATTTGACGTGTGAGGCGGTGTCCGAGTACGTGCGCAACGCAACCATGCGTCGTAGTGGTAGTAAGGCGAACATTTCAACGTATGCTGCACAGTACGGTGGTCGTGGTAAGAATTCCTCTTCTGGTCAGAACAACATTGGAAGCGATGGCGGTGGAGGAAAAGGCGATGGTGGCAATGGAAAGAGTTCAAAACGTTCTGGGAAGTGCCATAACTGTGGCAAGCTTGGGCATCGGGCACAGGGTGCAGGGCTCCCAAGAAGGAGGACAAAGATAATGGTGGTAGATATAAAGGCAAAGGAAAGGGTATGAAGGAGTTGACGAACATGATGGCTGAGAGCGTGCCTGCAACCAAGGGAACGACATTGCTCAAGTGTGGAGCCTACGGGCTCTACTCTGGTACGAACCACCACTCTTCAAGGGAGAAGGATGGGTTCATCTCCATTGGGGACATTAAACGTCACTTCACGTGTGCTAACGGCAGCCTTGTCGATATGCAAGGCCAGGGAGATATTGTTGATCAGCATCAACGTGAACGGTACTGAAAACGATTTAGTCTACATGCCGTCTTTTGCGGCAAACCTCTTCTCAGTGTCCAACATCACGGACCACGACATGACAGTCGTCTTCAGTGAGGAGGAGGCCGTGATTGTCAAGAATAAGGACATCAAGATCTCCTATCTCAAGCAGAGTCTTGTCGCACAGTTCCCAAGAGTACATGGGCTCTACGTGCTGCAGACCAAACCCCTTGAGAGTACAAATGAGGGATATGCAGCGATTGAAGAAACCAAGTCTCCAAAGCCTGGTGTTGCATCACAAGCCGTCATCGTGGCGGCCAAGTCCACCGACACAGATGGTAAGCTGTGGTACAAGCGGTTTGGCCATGTGGCTGGCAGCACATTGCAAGCTATGTAGCAGCAAGAAGTGGTTCATGGGATGGAGGGATGCAAGGGGAAGGATGAGGGAAAGTGCAAAATGATGTGTGAGCCATGCCTCCAAGGCAAGGCAAAGAGAAAGCCCTTAAAGTGTAATGGGCAGTGTGCGGTAGCAATCTTGGACTTGGTTCACTATGATGTGTGCGGACCATTCCGCAGTTGTTCAAACGGCGGCAACAAGTATTTCTTGACCTTCATCGATGACTACAGTCGCAAGATGTGGATCTACTTCCTCAAGACAAAGGGAGAAGTAAAGGAGAAGCTGCATGAGTTTGTCACGATGGTAGATTGGCAGACAAGCAAGAAGGTCAAAGCACTGCGCACGTACAACAGTGGTGAATACGAGGCGCGCAAACGCTTGTTGAGCCAACACGGCATCAACCACTTGACCACCACGCCTTACACCCCACAAAGTCATGGCGTTAGAGCGCAGATGAACCAGACTATCCTCGGCGTGACACGAAGCATGCTCTTCGACGCCAAACTCCCACCTCGCTTCTGGGTTGAAGCTGCAAGAACTGCTTGCTATCTTATGAATCTCACTCCGGCTGCCACGCTTGGAAGGCGTGGTAAGAAGGAGCAAGAGAAACCAGATGCCTCACACATGAGGGTCTTTGGCTGTACTGCCTGGGCAAAGGTCCAAGTAGGAGAAGGAAGTGGCAAGCTGGATGTACGTGCCTGTAAGTGTGTAATGGTCGGATACGACACTGCAGACAAGGCGTACCGGCTGTGGGACCAAGCGGCTGGAAAGCTCATAAGGAGCCAAGATGTCGAGTTTGATGAAACGACACTCGGCAAGGGAGAGTAGCTGGACCTCGTCCATGCTCCCAAATCAGGAGAGTGGGTTGTATTGCTCGGGTCTGGTGATCATGCACCAGAAAACTGGCAGATGGCGTCAGTGAAGGATGGCACTGTAGGGAGAATGGCTATGCAGTCTGACACAATGACGGACTTTGAGACTAACTCTGAGTCGTCCGAGGCCTATGAGTCAAAGCTTAAGGCCGGTTGCTTTTCCTCAAACAATGGATCACTGGCAGCGGATAAGCAGTAGAAGCAACTAAGCCTTGAAGCACCACCAGTAGCACTTCGGCGTAGTACGTGCCAGAAGAAACCTCCACCCAACTACGATGCTGAGAATGCGGAATGGATCAGACTCAGCTGTCATGTTTGGCTCAAGGTGAGCCTGTGATCATAATGGAGGCTATGAACAGGCCAGATGCAACCAAATGGAAGGAGGTAGTGGATAGCAAATTCGCATCCATTGAAGAGAACGGAACATGGGTTGGGTGGACAGGTTCCCAAACGCGCATGTGGTGGGGTCAAAGTGGATACTCAATAAACATTTCAAGCAGGATGGTACTATCGACAAGTACAAGGAAATAGTTGTGGCGAATGGGTTTTTCCTAGCGTGCAGGCTCAAAGTGGAGGAGACCTTTGGGCCTGTCGTCACCTTTGCCTCCATCGGATCCATGTTGGTTATCGCTGTAACAAAAGATGTGGAGGTCTTCCTGATGGATGTCAAGATAGCTTTCCTATACGGGAACCTAGAAGAAGAAGTGATGATGGAAGTGCCCGAAGGAGTAAAAGCTCCAGAGGACAAGGTTTTCAAAGTGGTCAAAGCACTCTACGGGCTGAAACAGACCCCAAGGATGTGGTACAAGGAGATGGACGGCTTCATGGCTGGGGTCACCTTCACGCACTGCCAGAATGACCCTAGTGTCTATGTGCGGAAGGACGAGGAAGGCTTGATACTGGTTGCACTGTACGTGGATGACTTGATCATCTGCTCGTCATTGGTGGAGCTGTTGAACAAGTTGAAGACAGATCTTAGCAACAGGTTCAAGATGAAGGACATGGGTTCGCTTGAGTTCTACCTCAGGACAGCCGTCCACCGCAATCGAGCAGTACATACCATCATGTATGCCATGGTAGGAAAACGCCCTCATATTTGCTATGCTCTGGGATAAGTGAGCAGGTTTGTGGAAAATCCAGGCCCACAGCACTAGCAAGCAGTCAAGCGCATCATGCACTATCTACAGAAGACTCGACACATGGGACTCCAGTTTGGAGGTTAAGAAGGATCTGACACGTTGCGGTTGATCTGCTACAGAGACGCCGACTTGGGAGGAAGAATCCATGACAAAAAGTCCATCTCGAGCTTTGCATACCTCTTGAACGGTGGTGCAGTCTCTTGGGTAAGCAGAAAGCAAAACTGTGTATCCCTCTCTATCGCTGAGGTATAGTATATTGCTCTGTCAGAAGCATGCAAGGAGACACAGCGACTACACATTTTACTTGCCGAGATGAAATTACCACAAAGCGAGGCAACAGAGGTCTGCATTGATAACAAGAGTGCCATGAAAATGGCACATGACGATGTCATCTCCCGACAGACCAAGCACATCTACATCATGTACCACTACTTACACGACCTTGTTGGAAAGGAGATCGTGGATCTGGAATACGTTGAGACCAGGAGGATGCTCTCAGATTGCATGACAAAGGCGCTGGTGAGAAAATTGTACTTTGAAGGTACTCGAGGGATCAGTATGGTCAACGCAGTAGTTGAAGACTGAGGCCTAGACTGCAAGAGAGAGGAGAGTTCTCACAGCTATTGTACATAAGTACAAGGGAGAATTTGTTGATCTGATATGTTCCTTGTCCATGGTTGATATATGGACAGGCACGAGACGGACGAGGCATGCACTGCTACATTGGAGTAAGTCCCCGTAGTCTGGTATAGATAGAAAAGGCATGCACTACTCCTTTGGAGAAAGTCTCCTTGGTCTAATATGGATAGTAAAGCCAACAAACACTACCTAGGACAGCTCCTTGTGGCTTGGATGTTCCATAGTCTGTGGAGCGAGATGTCAGTGAGTCAAATCCCAGCCCGGTGACTAATTTTTTTTTGTGACCAAAAGGAGAACAAGAAGTTTCTAAAAGATATCTTACAACATTCCAAGGTCCTTCCTGTTGGGTGGCACCACTTGGCGGTCACAAGGAGCGCCATGTAGGCAGGGGGGATGACAATTCAGATTTCCCCCAAAATGGCTCATCCAAGAGCCACTGTGCGCCTAGGCTAGAGGTTGGTTCTAGGACTATAAGAACCTATCAATTGCCTGGCATTAAGTACAGTTCTTACCTTTGAGACTCCTTGCAGAGTTGTCTACCAGAGGTAGACATTAAACAAGCATTGGTTGGTCTAAGCTGGAGGAATTTGCTCCTCAAGCGAAAGTGACCAGGTGCTTAGGACATAGTGGAAGGAACTGACTCCTATGAAGTGCTCGGTGTCGAACATTGGCTCTAAGAGTGATATCATATCTTGTTCGTAATACCAAGAGCGGTCGGCAGGAACCATTGCGACGCAATCTGTTTTCTAGACCGCTGCCTTAGGCAGGTTCATAGGAACTTCATTTACAAGTGGAGCAGCGATATACGAGGAGTGAAAGAAGAAGGAAAGGCAAGCCTATAGGCTGCTTGTCAACACCAGCTCTGACCCGGATCTTTAGTACATAAGAAACAAGGGAATTGTAAAAGAGGGGTGGGATGCGTCGTGGAAGAAGTATGAGAGCAATGACCATGCATTCCTCATGCTTTTGGAGGAGAAGATGATGGCGGTGAAAATGCAAGGTTGCAAAAGGATGGAGGCGTACTTGGACATGGCAAAGGAGTTGACAAAGCAACTGAAAGCAGCCATCGACCCTAAGAAGAGACACGCTATATCCTCCTCTTGCTCAGGGGACTCCCAATGAGTTACGACGGGATACGAGAGACATTCGAGTGCCAGCCAACTCTCAACGTGGACTTCATCGGCACGTATCTAGTAGAGGTGGAATTGTATCGCAATGCAACAAAGAGATCGAGGCATAACAGCAGTGGATCAGCTTTTATGGCCGTGGCATCACACAACCAGGAGCAGAAACAGTCCGGACAATTGAAAGATAAGACGAAAGAAAAGTGCCAGATTTTCTAGATACAGGGGCACTACAAGAAAGAGTGTTTCAATTTCAAGAGGGACCAGAAGGAACAGCAGAACATCCTCTACAGCAGCAGCTATTGCACTAACAACAGCATCAACAATAGCCACAATAGAACCAAACCGGCGTGCGCCACTTGGGCAACATGAACGTGACCAAGAAGGTGTGCGGTTGCCTCTTCATGGGAAAGTCCGACATTTTTCACATGAAGATGGCAGATCTGGTGTGCTACAGGGACTCAGGGTCCACCAAGAGTCTAACACACCACACGGAGAGGTTTAGATTGCTGCTCTTAATCCACCGTCGACCTATTGCTTAGTTTGATGATCAGGTGGTGTATGCTGAGGGGATCAGGATTGTGGAGATGTTGTTGGACACTTCACCTAACATTCAAGTGGGAGTGCTCCATAGCATGCTACATGTACTTGATGCTACGTTCAACCTTCTCCTAGAGTCCTCCCTTGCCAACATAGGACTACGAGTCGTCTTTGACAACAGCTATGGCTACAACCTGGACAAGGAAGCAGGAGAGGAGTTGGCCAAGTCAGTAAACGTAGGCGACATGTACCACCTGTTGGAGGAACCTAAGATTGCGCATGAGCAGAGTCTTGAAGTGGTATTTGAGGTGAAAAATGGAAAAATCGGGCATTCGCGCTATGGCCACAGCAACATGCGTGCCTTCCAACAACTTCAAATGAAAGACATGGTGTGTGACTTGCGTGTTGGGAAAGGAGCAATCCGGCTCAGTTTCAGGTCCACACGAGCAAGCTCTAGGGAACTACCAGATTCTTGATCCCATCATCAATCGAGATTCACCATTGGAAACATCAGGAGGCAAAATGTGCACGGTCCAAGTTTGAGGCCGATCCAACAGTCAGATTGGGAGATATGGATTTTCGAAATTTCTGTTGGAACTAGAGGAGAGAGGGAGCCTTGGAACAGCAAACATGTGGGACTGGAAGGGCATCACTTGTACTGAAGAATGGTTGTTGAATCACACAAAATGATGGAGTACATATAGAGCTAGAGCTTGGGTATGTCAGTGAGAAGCTTATTACGGAGCCATTGAAACAAGCGGTTCTTCAAATGGTGGACCATAGGCTATGCTAGGTCCAAAACTCCATGGCGGCGGCTTAGAGAAAAAAGTACAAGTGCCTAGGTAACAAGATACACATGTCCTTGGGATGCGATCGCTAGTCGATCGCACCCGTCATGCCAACGAGCGAAGCTCGCTGACGATTGAGCTCGCTTGAGGGCGAAAGCCCTCGACAGCCCGAACAGGGCGCGAGCCAAATCCGCGCACGCCAAGTGGGGCACGCCATGCGTCACTTACGAAGTGACATATTCGGTGTCTAACCAGAGTCAAAGTTGCACGTCTGACACAGGTGTCTCACGCTTAAGCAAGCAATCAATAGATATGACTAAAACAGGTTTGCCATGAATGCCAAAGGACAGGACAAGTGTATCTGGCCTGGATGATGATGATGACGAGTCATGCGGTGAGGATGAAGGCGACCACATGTGAGGAAGAATGGGATTTGTGTACCTTCATGGTGCATCGCCTCCTCTCACTGTACCAGCATGCCCTACGCACTCACGGCCACGACAAGAGGAGAAACATGTACAGTGGAAGATTAACACGCCCTCCTAGACGGGAGTGCAGCAGGTATGCAGGCGGTTGTTGCAGTTGAAGCAGGAGAGAGGGGGATGATAGAGGCTTGGTGAGAAAATATGCCAACTCTGGCTTCCCACTGATGGGACACATCGTCAAAGTCCCAGCATCAACCGCTTGTCCGATTAAGTGATATTCGACGCTGATGTGCTTTGTGCGTGGATGGAACACACCATCATTTGCTTTAATGGGGCGTGCGGCTGAGCTGTCATTGTGTACGGGTAGAGCAATTGTGTGTACACCTAGTTCTTTAAGCAGTCGTGCAAGCCGGATGCCCTCACATGTTGCTTCACCCAATGCCATGTATTCGGCCTCAGCCATGTTGCATTCAACACTAGACTGTTTTGCACTCCGCCAAGACATGGCAGTTCCCCAAACACAAAACACACAACCATCCCGAGTGCGAGCTGCACGATCACGGTCACAGTATCCATCCAGAACAGGACCGATGGCAGGGGCAAACACTAGACCTAAAGCGGGAGTGTCCAACACATAGCGCAATAGCTTCAGCAAAGTTTTTTGGTGTGTACTCCATGGTTGCTGGCTGAACTAAGGGAGCACATTGATTGTACATGCAATGCAAAGATGTGTTGTTGACGCAAGATATGAGAGGCTGCTGGTGATCTGTCTTTAGAGTGTAGGATCTGTGTCAAGGCCATAATCCATGGTACGTGCATCTAAGAGGTGTGCGTAGACGTTAGGGCTCATGGGAGTGATTTGTTGTGGGAGGTGCTGGACCAGGTGATGGAAGCGTGCAATGAGGTGAGGAATAAAGTGACCTTGATGAAGTGTTAGTGTCCGTGCTGTGCGATCACGTGTGATAGTCATGCCAAGGAAATTCTGTGCCTCACCCAGATATGTCATTTTGTCGTGGTCCGCGAGTAGTGCTTTGGCTTGTGCAATGAGTGTGAGCGAGGTAGACAAGATCAGCAAATCATCCACGTAGACTAACAGAGCGACAGGTAGACCTTCCGACCATCGTGAAAATAGTGAGTGATTGCAAAACTCTGTGTGAAACCAGCACTCTCCAAGGTACGTCGGATCTCTATGATCCAGTACCGATGCGCTTGTTTCAAGCCGCAGAGAGCCATGAGCAAGAGCCATACCCGGTCAGTACCGTGCTGAAAGCCCTATGGCTGCTGTACATAGAGATCCTCTTCTTGTGGCTCATTCAAAAAGGCATTTTTTACATCTATTTGGTGGATTTCCCAGTCCTCACGTGCAGCCACTACACACAATGCGCAACTGGTCCCATACTTGCCCGCAAGGGCGTATGTGTATGTGAAATCCTGTCCCGGGGTTTGATGAATTCCTTTTCCCTCAAATCTAGCTTTATACTTCTCAATCAGGCCCTTGAGGTTTCTTTTCAACTTGAACACCCATTAAACATCAATGGCCTTCCGACCAGGTGGCAAGAGCACTAACTCAAACACTTCGTGCTCAAGTAGTGCGTTTAGTTTTGCAGCAATTGATTTTTCCCACTCTGCAGCCTCGTGCCCTCCCCTGGCTTCCGTCATGGTCTGCGGTTCTGTTGTAGTGTGATTAGTAGTTGCCGGGTCGATAGTATGGTAGAACTATATATAGTTGACTCTGGGCACATCACGCAGAGATCGCCGTGGAGGTACGGGTGGTGGTGTTTCCTTACTTTGTGCCTCCACAAGGGGGGTCAGAGGCGTGAGGCGTGGTGGTACCTGAGTGTCACTAGAGTTTGAACTAGCCAAGTATGAGGGTGAGAGGAGATCTCTTGGAACAGGCTCAGCCATGTCCTTGTATATCTTCTGTTGAGTCTTGTGACCTGACTCTTGTAGCTGAGTAGGCATGAGCACGGGTACACTCACGTACTCGGGATATTGCTCTCGAGATGCAAGAGTGGTTGCATAATGTAGTGTGCAGATGATTTGTAGGGCATGTGTTCCATGAAGGAAGTATCCCGACACTCAAGAAAACAATGGTTTGTGGGGTCCTCAAATCGCCATGCCTTGGAGGCATGGGAGACCCCGACAAAGACACACCACCAACCACGTGGAATTAATTTGTTCTCTTGTTGTGGTGGTGCAAACCACACACAAGCCAGTATACCCCACACCCTGGCCGGCCTCAGGTCAGCCTTTTCTTTGAACCAGCGTTCCCAGGGAGTGACAGACTTGGGCTGTGGCCCTTGTGGCACTCGATTCAATGCTGAGGTAATATATCTTACGGCCTCTTCCCTAAACCCAAATGAAAGACACGACTCAGTAAGCAGTGTGCATAGCGCATCACCAAGGGTTCTGTGCCAATGTTCAGCCACTCCATTCTGTTGTGGCGTGTATGGAACAGTACTTTGGTATTCGACTCCTCTCAATTTCAGTTGTGCTGTCAATGTGCCAAGAAACTCTCCTCCTATTTCTGTTATTAGCTTGAGTAATGAACAGCCAGTCTGTCTCTCAGCCTAAGGATTCCATTGAGCGATTGCACGCTGTGCATCCACTTTAGTTTTTAGCAGGAAAGTCCAACGGAAGCGGATGTAGTCGTCAGTTAAAGTCAAGACGTAATGTGAGCCGTACTGGACTGATGGTACTGGCATCGGTTCCATCAGGTCTGCATGCACCAGTGCCAGCGGTTTGGTTATTACACTGTCTTCTTTGGGAAACTTTGCCGATGGGCCTTCCGTTCATGACTCTCAAGACACGTGTCTCCTTTAAGACCGTGAGGACAGTCGCTGGGGAGGAGGCCATGTACTCTGGTGTATTTCAGTAAGTTGGCGACCGTTCCAGTGTTGATGTGCATAGGACGACGGTGGATGAGTTCAGTGTGTGTTGCATTAGTATTTGTAAGAACGTGTACTTAGGACGGTTAACTGGTGATTGAACAAAGGGGAAGAGAGTCAGTTTGTACAGCATGTCAGTGTGCAATGGTGTACAACCAGCAAGGCACCAGACACATCAAACAGCATGCAGCGTTGGTTTTAGATAAATGCGAGCACATTAGCTTGTTGATCTAGTTGCCATCCCAACAACAAGTTCACTTTCAGCCGTGGTACATACAAAACGCGAGTCAGCCACAGAGCCCGATCTGGTGCTTGAAGAGCCACCATTCCCACACCTTCCAAGGCAACACCTCGCCAGACCCAGTCTTGACACCCTCAACATCACATGTAGCATGCAATGTGACAAACAGCTGGCTGTACGACAACATATGATACCATGCCGTAGTGTCAAGCAGCCACTCATGCATAGGCAATGCATGCAATGTAGTGATGTGGGTGTGAACCAACCTCCGACCTGCTGGTTGTGGGCTGGCAATCGGCTCAGGTGGGTGTAGTCACATGGGCGCGCTCCACCGTGATCCGGATGGAAGGGAAAAGGACTGCTGTGGCTCGGTCGTCTCAGTGTACACCCTCTATGCCCATGCTGGAACAGGAGCTGGTGCACTCACATACGGAGGCATGAAGGCAGACCCCTGATACTGCTCCAGATGTGGAGGAGAGAAGGCTGGATACATGGATAACTAAAACTGCTGTGGACCAAAGGTTGCCGCCCCAAAAGGTGTCGGCGCTCGTGCTCGGCTCTCGCACAGCCTAAGTAACCATGCTGGAGGGAAGAGGTGCTAACACGGTCGTGCAAATGATGTAGATGTCTGGCCAACCGCTGGACGTGCGTGCTGCGCAGAAAGAGTCATGATGCGTTGAAGAGTCGGGTAGGCCCTCTAGTAGTGACCGGGTTGTCCATAACCGTTGTATTTGCGTTTTCCTAGTGCTAGGCTGCGGCCTCTCCCGCTGTCGCCTTGCCCACCTCGGCCTCCGGCGCCTCTCCTTCTTTCCCCGCCTCTTCCACTCACATGCTATTGCAAGGGATGAAAGGTGCCTCCGCCCTGGTGCAAAAATGCGCTCGCTGCTACACCCTCATCTTCCCGTACCTCGCCTCGTATTATGTCCTCATAGTTGCACAGCTCATCAAACACCTCCGCCACGTCGGTGCTCTCGATGTCAACGGCTTTCAACCTGCGAAGCAAACCACACCAGAAGTCATTGTACCGCTCGCCCACGTGTAGGAGGATAGGATCTAGCCACACGAGGATGGAAAAAGAGGCAGCAAGGCCGAGAAGACGCCGGCCAAGATCCATGGCATTGTCCCAATACTCAGCAACAAGGGAACCCAGTTTTGGATGGAGAATGTGGTGTTCTTCCTGTAAGGAGATCACAAGGGCCATCCCTTGCTCCTCCTTTCAAGTGGCTAGATGCTTCCATGCATCGTGAAGTCGAGGATCGCCACTACGCAAATTCACGGGGGCTCCCCTTTGCCACCAAAGCGAAACTGTCTTAGAGCATACAACTGTTCCACTGGATGCGCGCAAATCAGAGCATTAAATGCTCTGAGGAGTACCCGCGCGTTGTTGTCGTGAGGCGGCGGAGCTAGATAGTAGTCCTCAATACCATGCTCCACGGCCCATGAAAGGAAAACATCCTTTCAAGTGAGAAAATCACGCACACCTAGCGGCGGGGCAATGAGGTATTTCTGGGACAGAATTTTGTTAAGTTTGTCCCATGTCACTCCAGTCAAGGTAGCGGTGGCACCGGCACCACCACCGATGCTAGCACCAACGTTTGCACCGGCTCCTCCCCCTGCAGATCCTGCTACACTCATGGCTCCTAGCTGGGTGCTTCGGACCTAGGGAGACTGTCCAAGAGTTGTGAGCTGCCCTCTCCCGCCGAAGAAAATTTTGACAGCAATTCGCTGGGCCCACTTTGAGCCCAGTTTTCTGCCACGAGCCTGACGCTTTCCAAGGGATCTACTTTCGCACTAAACTTGGCCACTACTCTTTTTGCTCAACACCGCCTACATACACCACTCGCAGCTGTCTACCATGACTCTGATACCATGGGAAGCTTCCTACCGAGCCATAGGCCTTCAAATGGTGGACCATAGGCTACGCTAGGTCCAAACCTCCAGGCAGCAGCTTGAAAAAAAGTACAAGTGCCTAGGTAACAAGATACACTAGTCCTAGGGGTGCGATCACCAGTCGATCGTACCCGTCATATTCACCTGATATGCTCCTTGTCCATGGCAGATATTTGGACAGGTACAGGACGGACTAGGCATGTACTGCTCCCTTGGAGTAAGTCCCTAAAGTCTGTTCTAGATAGACAAGGAATGCACTGCTCCTTTGGAGCAAGTCCCCTTGGTCTAATCTGGATAGTATAGCCAGGAAATACTACCTAGGACGACTCCATGTGGCTTAAATGCTCCAGAGTTAGTCTCTGGAGCGAGAGGTCACTGGGTCAAATCCCAGCCTGGTGACTAATTTTCTTTGTGACCAAAAGGGGGAGAGGAAGGTTCTAAGAGATATCTTAGAACATTCCAAGGTCCTTCCTGGTGGCTGGAGCCACTTGGCGGTCACAGGGAGCGCCATGTAGGCAGGGGGGATGACACAATCTAGATTGCCCCCAAAGTGGCTCATCCGAGGAGCCATTGCGTGCCTAGGCTAGAGGCTGGCTCTAGGACTAAAAGAACCCGTCAGTTGCCTATCGTTGAGTATACTTCTTACCTTTGAGACCCCTCACAGAGTTGTCTACAAGAGGCAAACACTGAAGAAACATTGGTTGATCTAAACCTTGGAGTTCACTCCTCGCTCGAAAGTGACCAGGTGCTAAGGACCCAGTGCAAGGAAGTGATTCTTATGAACTACTTAGTGTGGAACCTTGGCTCTGAGGGTGATATCATCTCTTTATGGCAATTCCAAGAGCGGTCGGTGGGAACTAATGTGTCGGAACCCGTTTTCTTAACCGTCGCCTTAGGCAGGTTGACAGAGGGTTGTAAGGGTTATAAGCCCACACGGACTAGTTGAAAGGCACGGTTTTGTGCACTCTCTCGCCCTCTCTGTCTTGTAGCACGCATCAGCTCCATTAGCACCATATTCCCCATCTGATCCATTCGGTCCAACGGCGGGTGCTGGCACTTAGCAAACAAGGGCCAAGGATAAGCTCTACCCTTGGAGGCACGACCCTCGGTGTGTTAGTGTGCGTTCTTCTCTGTTTGCAGGTGATCAATGTCTAAGGGGTAAACGATGGATGTGCACCTTATAAACTGGTAGCAGACAACAGCCTCCATCAGCATACATCGGCCTCAGCAAAGTAGAGAAGCACAGAAGCTGTATGAGGACACCTGCGGCGCTCACTCTCGAGCAGGTCAATGGTGGGATGTCAAAGTTCACAGGATTTGGTTTTCCCTTGTGCAGATGGCAAATTGAGATTGTCATGGGAGTGTGTGGCTACTTGAAGATGTTCCTTGGAGAAGAGGTTGAACCTCCAAAAACAGATCCCGGATATGAAGCGTAGAGTGTCAAAAATGACATGGTGCTTGCGATTCTTCTGATATCAATGGATGAGTCATAGCATGTCCACCTCCAAGGTATCACACATGCATCAGAGGCTTATGAGAAGCTTGTACGTATGTACAAATCAACGGCTCTTGCAAATCGCCTCTTCATCTTACAAAAGCTGATTTTGATGAGGCTCAGCAAGGGAGAGTCGATTTGAGACTTCCTACAACAGTTTCAAGGACTGTTGCAGCAAGTGACCCAAATGAACTGGGAAGTTAACACCACCATGCAGGCCATGATCCTGCTCATGGCATTACTTGAAAGTTGGGGTCCTTTGATCACTCTCTTTGGCGGTTGGAAGGAGGAGGATTTGACGTATGAGGCCGTATCCGAGTACGTCTTCAATGAGGCCATGTGTCGTAGTGGTACTGAGGCGAAAATTTAGCGTATGCTGCACAGTACGATGGTCATGGTAATAATTCCTCTTCTGCTCAGAGCAGCAGCAAAAGCAGTGGCGGTGGAGGAAAAGGCAATGGTGGCGGTGGAAAGAGTTCAAAGTATCCTCGGAAGTGCCATAACTGTGCTAAGCCTGGGCATTGGGCACCGGAGTGAAGGGCTCCCAAGAAGGAAGACGGAGATAATGGTGGTAGATATGAGGGCAAAGGAAAGGGTACAAAGGAGTTAACAAACATGATGGCTGAGTGCGTGCCTATAACCAAGGGAGCGGTATTGTTCAAGCGTGGAGCCTACGGCTTGACTCTGGCACGAATCACCACTCTTCAAGGGAGAAGGATGGGTTCATCTCCATTGGGGACACTGAATGTCGCTTCAAGTGTGCCAATGGCAGCCTTATCCATGCGCAAGACGAGGGAGATAAGTTCATGTGCATCAGCGTGAACGTTGCTGAAAAAGCTTTGTAGTTGGAGAACGTCGTCTACATGCCGTCGTTTGCGTCAAACCTCTTATCGGTGTCCAAAATCCCCAAAAACGACATGACGGTCATCTTCATTTAGGTGGAGGCCATGATTATCAAGAACAAGGACATCAAGATCTATCCCAAGGAGAGTCTTCTGGCACAGGTCGAAAGAGTTGATGGGCTCCACGTACTTCAGACCAAACCCCTTGAGAGTACAAATGAAGGATATGCGGCGGTCTAAGAGCCCAAGTCTCCAAAGCCTGATGTTACACCACAAGCCGTCATTGTGGCGGCCAACTCCACCGACAAAGATGCTGAGCTGTGGCACAGACGGTTTGCCCATATGGCCGACAGCACCTTGAAAGCTATCTAGTAACACAAAGTGGTTCATGGGATGGAGGGATGCAAGGCCAAGGATGAGGGAAAGTGCAAAATACTATGTGAGCCATGCCTCCAAGGCAAGGCAAAGAGAAAGCCCTTTGAGCTTAATGGGCAGTGTGCGGCAGCAATCTTGGACTTGATTCACTATGATGTGTGCGGATCATTCCACTATCCTTCGAACGGCGGCAGCAAGTATTTCTTGACCTTCATCGATGACCACAGTCGCAAGATGTGGATCTACTTTTTGAAGACAAAGGGAGAAGTCAAGGAGAAGCTGCATGAGTTTGTGACGATGGTAGAGCGGCAGACGAGCAAGAAGGTCAAAGCACTGCGCACGAACAATGGTGGTGAATACGAGGCCTGCAAAGGCTGGTTGAGCCAACACACCATCAACCACCTGACCACCACGCTTTATACCCCACAAAGTCATGGCGTTGCCGGGCGGATGAACCAGACTATCCTTGGCATGACACGAAGCATGCTCTTTGACGCCAAACTCCCACCTCGCTTCTGAGGTGAAGGTGCAAGAACTGCTTGCTATCTTATGAATCTCACTACGATAGCCGCGCTGGGAAGGCGTGGTAAGAAGCAGCAAGAGAAGCAGCTCTGGATGCCACATGAGGCTTGGTCAGGGAAGAAACCAGATGCCTCACACTTGAGGGTCTTTGGCTGTACTGCCTTGGCAAAGGTCCAAGCAGGAGAATGAATTGGCAAGTTGGATGTACGTGCTCGGAAGTGTGTAATGGTCGGATACGACACCGCACACAAGGCGTACAGGCTATGGGACCAAGCGGCTGGAAAGCTCATAAGGAGCAAAGATGTCGAGTTTGATGAACGGACGTTCGGCAAGGGAGAGTTGCTGGACCCTGTCCATGCTTTCAAATCAAAAGAGTGGGTTGTGTTGCTCGGCTCTGGTGATCAGGCACCAGAACACTGGCAGATGGTGTCAACGAAGGATGGTGCTACAAGGAGAGTGGCTATGTAGGATGATACAATGAAGGACTCTGACAGTGGGTCTGAGTCGTCCGAGGCGTCTGAGTCAAAGTCTGAGGCCGATGGCTCTTCCTCAAATAACGGATTAGTGGTAGCGGATGAGCACGAGAAGGAACTAAGCCTTGAGGCACCACCAGCAGTACTCAGGTGTAGTACTCGCCAGAAGAAACCTCCGCCCAAGTACGATGCTGAGAATGCGGAATGGACTGGAATTAGCTGGTCATGTTTGGCTCAAGGAGAGCGTGTGACCGTGACGGAGGCTATGAACATGCCAGATGCACCCACATGGAAGTAGGTAGTGGATAGTGAGCTGGCATCCATTGAAGAGAACAGAACATGGGTTCTGGTGGTCAGGCGCCCAAACGCGCATGTGGTGGGGTCAAAGTGGGTACTACGGAAAACCTTCAAGCAGGATGATACCATCGACAAGTACAAGGGAAGAGTTGTGGCGAAAGGGTTTTTCTAGCGTGCAGGCTCAGAGTACGAGGAGACCTTTGAACCAGTTGTCGCTATGTGCAAAGCATGTAAGGAGTTACAATGGCTACGCAATTTGCCTACCGAGATGAAAGTACCACAAACGGAGGCAATAGAGGTCCACATCGATCAAAAGCGCCATGAAAATAGCACAAGATGATGTCATCTCCCTAAGGGTGCACACCAGGTAAGATTCCCGGATCCCAGAATGGATTCGGATTCACGAATCCGAATCCTGGTTTGGTTTTGATTCACGAATCCGAATCTGGATTTGCGAATCCGTAAGATTCACAAATCTTTTCCGATTCCTATTGGTAATGGCAGGTAAAAATCCTCTAATCTGCCACAAAATCCCTGTTTTCCATGTTGAAACAACAGGGAAAAGGATCTCCGAATCCCGAATCAAATCCTCATGAAGGATTTGGATCCCCGAATCCGAATCTTTATCCGGGTTCACGAATCTTATTCACGAATCCTAGGATTTGGTGTGCAGCCTTACATCTCCCGGTAGACCAAGCACATCGACATCAGGTACCACTACTCACGGGATCTAGTCGCAATGAGATCGTAGACCTGCAATACGTGGAGACTAGGAAGATGCTTGCAGATTGCATGACAAAGGCGCTGGAAAGTGAATTACACTCTGCACATACTCGAGGCATCGGTATGGTCAACGCAACAGACAAAGACTAAGGCCAACACTACTGGAGAGAGAGGAGAACTCACAGCTGATGGACAGAGGTGCAAGGGAGAGTTTGTTGACCTCATATGCTCCTTGTCCATGGTTGATATTTGGACAGGTACAAGACGGACTAGGCATGTACTGCTCCCTTGGAGTAAGTCCCCTAAGTCTGGTCCAGATAGAGAAGACATGTAGTACTCCTTTGGAGCAAGTTTCCTTGTTCTAATCCGGATAGTATAGCCAGCAAACACTATATAGGAAAACTCCTTGTAACGTAGACGTTCCAGAGTTAGTCTCTGGAGTGAGAGGTCACTGGGTCGAATCCCAGCCCGGTGACTAATCTTCTTTGTAACCAAAAGGGGGACAGGAAGGTTCTAAGAGACACCTTATAACATTCCAAGGTCTTTCCTATTCACAGGCACCATTTGGCGGTCACAGGGAGCGCCACATAGACAGGGGGGATGACGCAATCTAGATTGCCCCAAAGTGACTCATCCAAGGAGCCACTGCGCGCCTAGGCTAGAGGCTGGATCTAGGACTTTAAGAACCTGTGATTTGCCTAAAATTTAGTACAGTTCTTACCCTTGAGACTGCTCACAGAGTTGTCTACCAGAGGCAGACACTAAAGAAGTATTGGTTGGTCTAAGCCTCAGGAGTTCACTCGCGCGAAAGTGATTAGGTGCTTAGGATACAGTGCAAGGAAGTGATTCCTATTAACTGCTTGGTGTTGAATCTTGGCTCTAAGGTTGATATCATCTCTTGGTTGCAATACCAAGAGCGGTCGGCGGGAACCATTGTGTTGGAACCCGTTTTCTAGACCGTCGCCTTTGGCAGGTTGACACCTCACGCCAGTGAGTGAAACTCGCCGGCGATTGAGCTCGCTCGAGGGCGAAACCCCTTGACAGCCCGAAAAGAACGTGAGAAAAATTTGCCCATCCCAAGCGGGGCACGCCGTGCATCACTTACGAAGTTACATAATCTGTGTCCAACTAAAGTCAAAGTTGCAGGTCTGACATAGGTATCTCACGCTAAAGCAAGCAATGAGCAGTTATGACTAAAACATGTTTGCCATGAATGCCAAAGGACACGATTAGTGTATCAGGCCTGGATGAGGAAGAATGGGAATTGCGTGCCTTCATGGAGGCCACAACTGGCGAGGAATAATGGGAATTGCGTGCCTTCATTGTGCGTGGCCTCCACTCACTGTACCAGCATACCCTGCGCACTCACGGCCACCACAAAAGGAGAAATCTGTACACTGGAAGATTAACAATCAACCCTCTCACAACCTACACCATTTAGCCATGGAGGCGAAGGCTCACACGCTAGAGTCCATAATCTAACACAATATGGAAAATCAGCCTTGCAATCAGGCTGACCACTCACACACAACATAGAGAGCTATAAAATTCTCTCATGGCACACTCCTAGTGGTCACATAACCCACAATCCCATGGAGAATCGTCATGTCTCCATAGCTAGTACACAAGGATCTCACCTACCTAAAAAGTAATGAGAGCTACGTTTTTGCTAGTCAGCACACTCTCACAAGGCAACCAACAAATCTATGACCTTTTTTGATATTCCTCCCATTAGGCCTTGATCCAGGACCTTTTCCTTTTCTGAGGCATGGAGGCATCGCCCATGATCACCCAGGTATCGGCGGTCAATGACCGTATAAACTATGAAAATTCATATATCTGAATCCAATTGTTATATCGGCTTCAAACATGGACCGAAGACATTTTTCCACCTGATCTTTCCAGTGCTGAAGTCTGATTGACAATCAAAGCACGCGTTCGATAGTTTGTTAGAACTTGCTCATGTGGACCAGAAACTGAGCCAAATGGCTCCTTCTCCAATAATCTCACACTTTGCCGTAGTCAAACTGGGCTTAGTCCACATGCCTTCATGCAGAAGTGCTGCTTCTCATGGGTCACTTGCTTTGTACAGAAATCAGCAACCTGCTTGCTTGATGGAGTAAACTCCAGCTTTGATAGCACCCTCGTACACTATGTGCCTGATGAAGTGATATGCGATGTCAATGTGCTTGGTACGTGCATGTTGCTTAGGATTCTTGGCGAGTGCGATTGCGCTCTGGTTGTAGGTAATGCCGATGTTGATGGTTCCAACAAGGTAGCGGAAGATTCGCTTCATTGCCTTCTGGTGATCAGGTCCGTGGTTTGCCATGTGCAGGGTCACAGCGCTAATAGCCTATGCGAGGTCCGGCTTGGTTGCAAATATCAGGTACATGAGGCTACCGACGGCGCTCAGGAATTTCTGCAGCTCAGCTGCATTTCCTTCTCCATTGAAGCTCACGAGGTACTGCCGCATCTCCAACGGCGTACCGATGGACCTGGCTTCTTCCAAGCTGAACCGCTGCAAAACATCCTTGATGTAGCGACTTTGCTCCAGCGAGATAGAGCGTAATTTGCGGTCACGCGCAATCCAGATCCCAAGGAAGTATTATGCCTCCTTCAGATCTGACATGTGGAAGCGTTCGTGCATGGCCCCCTGAAACTCGTGTAGTGGAGACATGCTCTTGGAAAGGAGGAGCATGTCATCTACATAGACGATGATGATGAGCACCTCATGACCATGTTGCCAGCGATACACACTGTAGTCGCACTCACTACGCTCAAACTCCATGCAGTGCAGCGCCGCATCCAATTTCTACTTCCAAGCACGTGACGCTTGCTTGAGGCCGTACAGCGACTTCAACACCTTGAAAGTCAGGTACTCGTGGCCATCCATGACGAATCCCTATGGCTGCTCCATGTAGATTTCCTCCATATCACCATTCAAGAATGCCTTCTTGACATCCATGTCGTGAATCACGAAGTACAAAGCAGTGTAATGGCTGAAATCATCAATGAAGGTGAGAAAATATCTAGAGCCTCGGAAGTTGTAGGTCTGCATCGCGCCACACAAGTGTATCTGGACCAGCTCTATACCTCCTTCGCGCGCTCTCCTGCTCCAAAGAACGCCTCGCGATGCTGCTTTCCCTCCAAACAGCCGATGCATACCTGTTGCTCAAAGTTAGAGATGGTGGGCAAGTCATGTACGATCTGCTTCTTTTGAAGTTGCTGCAAGGCGTGCATGCCGATGTAGCCATAGCGCGCATGCCATCATTTCGAGTCATTCAATAACCATTCTTCATCACAATTGATGCCCTTCCAGTCCCACATATTTGCTACTCTAAGGCCCCCTCTCTCCTCTAGTTCCAACAGTTCCCGCGGTCATCGACTGCCGATATCTGGGTGACCATGGGCGATGGTCCATGCCTTAGCTAGAGAAAAGAAAAAGCCAAGGGGTGTAGGATCAAGACCTGATGGGAGAAATATCCAAAAAGGTCCTATATTCTTGGGTTGCCTTTTGAGTGTGCTGACTAGGAAAAAGGTATCTCTCCTTACTTTTTAGGTGAGGTGAGATCCTTGTGTGCTAGCCATGGACACATGGCGATTCTCCATGGGATTGTGGGTTATATGACCACTAGGAGTGTGCCATAAGAGCAGTTTGTAGCTCTATAGGTCGTGTGTGAGTCGTCAGGTTGACTGCTAGGCTGATTTCCTCTCTTGTGTGAGACAATGGACTCTAGTGTGTGAGCCTTAGTATCCATTGCTAAGTGGTGTGGCTAGTGAAAGGGCTGACTTGCCCATGCTCTAGCTCTATATACACTCCATCATTTCAAGTGATACAACAATCATTCTTCAGCACAAGTGGTGCCCTTCCAGTCCCACATGCTTGCGGCTGCAAGGGTCCGTCTCTGTTCCAGATCCAACACTTGATATCATAGCCCAGGTTTTGCTTCTCTCAGCCTGCACAGGCCGTCACTTTGAGAGTGACGAGTTAAGGTGAAACCTTCACAAAAATTTGATGGTCGACCACTTGATCTTGAAGTTCAAGAGACAAGCTTTGCAATCAGCTCATCATCGCGAAGATGGAACAGTTGGATTGAGAGTTATGCTTAAAAAGAGGCCGGCCAGGGCTACACTATTCTTTCTGAGTAAGTCTTTCGCCTTGAAATGACCATAACTCTTTCATTTCTTTGTCAAATTTAAAAAGTACCACATACAGGTTAGAGTATTTTTCCTAAACTTTGTATTGGTGGAAAAACATTTGTATTCCATTGGTACTTTTGGGATAAACGCCGTTTACAAGCGGGCTGGTATGAGGTGGAGTAGGAGCAAAAGCATACCCTCTTTTTAAAAGGGCATATCTCTGAAGATCGCCTGTTAATGACCCTGTTTTATGGGTCGATCGGAAAGGTTTTGAGCTGCATTTTCTAGTGTTAGGCTCAGTTATTCCAAATTCCATGTCTGCTGGCCTCTATAGTCTATTTTTTGTCAGACAGATTTCTGGTAGAAGCAGTAGCAGAAGCAGGGATAGCGCCGCCACTCAAGGGCATCATTGAGCATCACAAAAGTTCAAAATGGCAGCACGTGGCGTGGTAACAGCAGCCCACCTCTTGGAGAGGCTGGAAGGATGTGCCAACTTCATGTTTTGGAAGATCCATACCGGCCTCCTTTTGGAGGAGAGGGGCTTGTGGGAGGTGGTGAGCGGCGACGAGAGCGCTCCGCCTCCACAGGCACAAGGCATCACCGCAGGACAGGTGGTTGCGGGGAAAACAGTGGAGAAAGGTGTAGCAAATGCAAGTTCATGTAAACTGCAGCGGCGGCATATGAGGAGTGGAAGAAGAAGGACAGGCAGGCATACAGGCTGCTTGTCAACACCATCTCCAACCCGCATCTTCAATACGTGATTGACACGGCTACTGCAAAAGAGGCTGTTACATGTTGTGCAAGAAGTATGAGAGCAAGGATCCTGCATTCCTCATGCTCTTGGAGGAGAAGATGATGGCGTTGAAAATATAGGGTGGCGAAGGGATGGAGGCGTACTTGGACAAGAAAATGGAGCTGACAAAGCAGCTCAAAGCAGCCGATAACCCTGTGGAAGACATGCGCTTCGTCCTCCTCTTCCTGGGGGGACTCCCAACGAGTTATGACACGGTGCTACAGATGTTGGAGTGGGTACCGACTCTCGACCTGGATTTCATCAGCAAGTACCTGGTGCAGGCAGAACTGCATCGCTATGCAGCAAAGCGCAATGGAGGCAATGCATCAGCAGTGAAGAATCTTTCATCGCCATGGGCTACGCAACCTGGTGTAGCAGCAATCCGGGCAACAGAGAGGCAAGAAGAAGGGCAACTACCACTATTGCCAGAATGAGGGGCACTAGAAGAAAAAGTAAGGCTGCACACCAAATCCTAGGATTTGTGAATAAGATTCGTGAACCCGGATAAAGATTCGGATTCGGGGATCCAAATCCTTCATGAGGATTCGATTCGGGATTCGGAGATCCTTTTCCCTATTGTTTCACTATGGAAAACAGGGATTTATGTGGCAGATTAGAGGATTCTTACCTGCCATCACCCATAGGGTTCGGAAAAGATTCGTGAATCCTACAGATTCGGCAATCCAGATTTGGATTCGTGAATCAAAGCCAGACCTGGATTCGGATTCGTGAATCCGGATCCATTCTGGGATCTGGGAATCTTACCCGGTGTGCACCCTTAAAAAAAAGTGCTTCAAGTTTGAGAGGGACCAGAAGCCTTCTGGTCCTGGTAAGGGTGCACACCGGGTAAGATTCCCGGATCCCAGATTGGATTCGGATTCACGAATCCAAAATCCAGGTCTGGCTTTGATTCGCGAATCCGAATCTGGATTCGCGAATCCGTGAGATTCACGAATCTTTTCCGAATCCTATGGGTGATGGCAGGTAAAAATCATCTAATATGCCACATAAATCCCTGTTTCCATGTTGAAACAATAGGGAAAAGGATCTCCGAATCCTGAATCGAATCCTCATGAAGGATTTGGATCCCCGAATTCGAATCTTTATCCGGGTTCATGAATCTCATTCACGAATCCTAGGATTTGGTGTGCAGCCTTACCAGAAGGAATAGCAGCAGCAGTAACAAAAGCAACAGTTTCCACGACAACAGCAGCAGAAGTCACATCAACGTCAGCAGCACCAGCACCAGTAGCAACATCACAACCAGACTGTCATGTGCCATTTTGGTTACATGAACGTGGCCAAGGAGGTGCGCGACCGCCTTTTTATGGCGAAGTCTGACATGTCGCAGAAGGAAAAGGCAGATATGGCGTGGTACAAGGACTCAGGGTGTACCTAGAGTATGATGCACCACAAGGAGTGGTTTAGGTAGCTGCTCTCCATTCCCCCCGAATGATTGCATTAGGTGATGATCGGGTGGTGTATGGTGAGGGATTAGGATTGTGGAGATGGTGTTAGAGATCCGTGTGGCATTGAAGTGGGAGTGTTCCATAGCGTGCTATATGTACCCGATGCTACATTCAACCTTTTCTTAGTGTCCTCTCTCACCGAGATAGGACTGTGCATTGTCTTTGATAAGAGCTATGGCTACATCCTCGACAAGGAAACAAGAGAGGAGTTGGCGAGGCCGGTGAAGGAAGCCAACATGTACCACCTGTTGGGGGCGACCAAGATCCCGCAAGAGACTTGCAAGAGGGTTGCAGGCCACAGATGGCAACATTTGGCATGTGCGCTACGGCCACATCGGCATGCGTGCCTTGCATTAACTTCCAACAAAGCGGATGGTGCGTGACTTGCCCACCATCTCTAACTTTGAGCAGCAATTGTGCATCGGTTGTTTGGAGGGGAAGCAGCATCGCGAGGCATTGTGTAGTGCAGGGAAGCGTGCGAAGGAGGTGCTGGTACTGGTCCACACAAACTTGTGTGGCCCGATGAAGACCTAAAGCTTTGGAGGCTCTACGTGTTTTCTCACCTTCATTGATGATTTCAGCCTTTACACTACTATGTATTTCCTTTTCTCCAAGGACCAGTGCTTTGACAGGTTCAAGGAGTTCAAGGCCATGGTGGATAACCTGACTGGCAAGAAAATCAGGGCGCTACGTAGCGACCGCGGTGGAGAGTACCCGAGGAAGGAGTTCCAAGACTACCTCACATCAGCAGGCATCTAGGCGTAGTGCATTGCGCCATACTCGCCACAACAGAACATCGTAACACTTTGTGGGAACCGCACAATTATTCAGTCGGCGCGCTCCATGCTTCACGCGGCTTGGCTCACCTACGACTTTTGGGCCGAAGTAGTGAGGACTTCGGTGTACATCAAGAACCGTAGTCCAACCAAGGCATGGGAGCAAATGACGCCGTGTGAGGCATGGTTTGTTAATAAGCCGAGCATGGGTCATCTTCGCACGTTTGGCAGCTTGGCACACATGCACGTGGCAAAGGGGAAGCGGCAAAAGTGGGACGTGAAGAGCGCGCAAATACTAATGAATGGCTACGACATGGCAAGCAAGGCGTATGGCCTCTACAAGAGGGATACAGGCCACGTCATCATCTTGAGGGATGTCGTCTTCAATGAGAGTAACGTCATCGGCACCAACATTATCTGTGAAGAGGGAGTAGAAGCATCCCCGGACGAGGTAGTGGGAGCAGATCCTTCCTCCACTGTGGCTGTGGGAGAACTAGTCTATGTTCCCATGTCTGATGCAGCAGATATAGCAGCCTCATCGGCACAAGAAGAGGAAGAAGATGTAGCATCATCAGTAGGAGCAGTTGTGCCAGCAGCATCGCGCCAGCTGCTTGCTAACGCTCTAGCACCAGGTTGGACGTACCCTGTCAAGGTGCGCTACAGGCCTGGTGAGTGGGGGCATTTCTAGATGCTCCACAAACCAGACCACATGAATGCCGCAAGTACAGCAGACAGTGATGAGCCCATTGTCACTCCGCACTTGGCCACGGTCTAGAGTAAACGGCGCCGACAGGCAAACCGCCAACCACCCTTGGCATTTCAACCAAGGTAGAGATCACCCACGGAGTGGTGTTTCCACACTGAAAGGTTCACTTAGCTTGTCCCAACCGTGGCCGGAGAGTGTTCCAAACTCTCACCCAACTGGCAATGCTACACTCCAAAGTGTGCACTTGCACTTGTTCTTTACACTCTTTCTTGGTGGCCAACAAGGGATTAGTTTTCTCCCAAGTGTCAAGAGTAAGAGATCATGATATAATCACATGCAAATGACAGGCCTTATATAGTCTCTGGTCAGTGCTCCCAGTGGCTCCTTGGAGGGACCTCCCCCCAAGGCTACCCTAGACAGTGTCATCAGCTTTGATGACATGGTACCCTCTGTGACTGCCAAGTGGCTCTTGATCCACCTTGGACCTTAGAGCCTTCTAGTAAGCTTCCTTGGCCCTTTATAGTCACAAAGAAAATTTGGTCCTGGGAGGATTCGACCCCGAACCTCTCGCTTGCGAGACGGCGCCTTCACCCACTAGGCTATAGGAAGTTGTCCTAAGGAGCATGCACCAGGTACACTACCAAGTGTAGACCAAGGGGACTTACTCCACAAGGATGAGTAGTGCATGCGTTGTCTCTCTCAGCCTCTCTTGCATGTCGTTGGGGAACGTGGGCTATAAGCGCAGTGCATACCCAGTCTAAATCTTCCGCTGATTGGACCAGGGGCATACACAGAACATAATACCCATATCATACAAGGAGGCCATGGCTGCACCAGATGTAGTAGATTGGAACACAAGCTGTGCAGCAAGAGATACAATCGCAGCTTGACAACAGTACATGGGAGTTGACTAAGTGTCCACTTTGACGTAAGGTGATCAAGTGCAAGTGGGTTTTCAAGAAGAAGCGAGGAGCAGATGGCAACCTCGAAAAGTACAAGGAGAGGCTGGTCGCCAAGGGCTACTCGCAGCGCGAAGGCATCAAGTATATGGAAACCTTTGCTCCTATTGCAAAGTTTGCCTTTGTGCGCACGCTCCTTTCTTATGCAACAGCTAAGGACTTCGAGATTCAGCACATGGATGTAAAGATGGCATTTTTTAACGGTGACTTGGAGGAGGAGATCTATGTGGAGCAGCCGGAGGGACTCGTCATGGATGGCCAGGAGCACCTGGTTTGCAAGCTGTAGAAATCGTTGTACGGCATCAAGGAAGCGTTGCGTACTTGGAACCAGAAATTGGATGCGACGCTGTAGTGCATGGGGTTTGCGCATAGTGAGTGTGACTACAACGTCTATCGCTGGCAGCATGGTCATGAGGTGCTCATCATCATTGTCTATAAAGATGACATGCTCCCTTTTTCAAACAGCATGTGTGCATTACACGAGTTTTAGGAGGCCATACTGGAGCGTTTTCAGATGTCTAATCTCGGGGAGGCATCATACTTCCTCGGTATCGAGCTCAGTCGTGACCGCATATCACGCTCTCTCTTTGTACAACAAGGCCGCTACATCAAGGATGTCTTGCATCAGTTTGGCATGGTAGAGGCAAAACCCATCGGCACGCTGCGAGAGACGCGGTAGAACCTCATGAGCTTCGATGGAGAAGCGGATGCAACTGAGTGACAGAAGTACAAGAGCACCGTTGGCAGCCTCATGTACCTGATAGTTGCAACCAGGCCGGACCTCGCACTGGCTATTAGCCCTGTGAGCCAGCATATGGCAAACTCCAGACTTGAGCACCAGAAGGCAGTGAAGCGGATCTTGCGCTACCTTGCTGGAATATGAACATCGGCATCTCCTACAACGGAACGAGAAGAACATCATCGGCTATATAGACGCACATTGAGCTTCAAAGCTTGAGGACCGCAAGTCCATCTCTGGTTATATGTTCCTCATGAATAGTGGAGCCATCAGCTTGAGTAGCAAGTGGGGGGTGGTGGTGGCCACCTCAAGCACTGAATCTGAGTACGTCTCTCTCGGCTTTGGAGCCAAGAAGCAGTTTTGCTGCAGCGTCTCATGCCAAAGATGAGTGGGAGTGCAGCAGTTCCAATTCTTATACTCGTTGACAACCAGAGCACAATCACACTCACCATGAATCCTTAGAACCATGCATATACCAAGCACATTGACATCTCAGATCACTTCATCGAGCACATGGTATAGGAGGGTGCTATCAAGCTAGAGTTTACTCCAACCATGAAGCAGGTCGCTGATTTCTGTACCAAGCCAGTGACCCGTGAGAAGCAGCACTTCTTCATGAAGGCATGAGGACTCAGCCCACTCTGACTTCGGCAAAGTTGGAGATTATTGGGAAATGAGTCATGCTGCTCAGTTTCAGGTCCACAGGAGCAAGTTCAAGGAAACTACCAAATGCCTGCTCCGATTGTCAATCCGACTTCATCGTTGGAAAGATGTAGTGGCAAAATATCTCAAGGAAGTTTGAGGCCGATCCCAGAGTCGTATTGTGAGATATGATTTTTCAAAGCTTCCGGGGTCATCGACCGCCGATATCCGGGTGAACATGGGCGATGGCTCCATGCCTTAGCTTCTGAAAAGAAAAAGGCAAGAGGTCCACGGTCAAGACCTGATGGGGGAAATATCCACATAGGTCCTAGATTCTTGGATTGCCTTCTCGGAGTGTGCTGACTAGGAAAAAGGTACTTCTCCTTTCTTTTTAGGTAAGGTGAGATCCTTGTGTGCTAGCCATGGACGCATGGCGATTCTCCATGGGATTCTGGGTTATGTGACCACAAGGAGGGTGCCATGAGAGCATTTTCTAGCTCTCTGGGTTGTGTGTGAGTGCTCATCCTGATTGATAGGCTGATTTCCTCTCTTTTGTGAGATTATGGACTCTAGAATGTGAGCCTTAACCTCCACGGCTAAGTGATGTGGCTTGTGAGAGAACTGACTTGCCCAAGCTCTAGCTCTCTATGTACTCCATTTTGAGTGATTCAACAACCATTCTTTAGCACAAGTGATGCCCTTCCAGTCCTACATGCTCCCTCCTCCAAGGCTCCCTGTCTCCTCCAGATCCAACACCACTGCGCGCCTAGGCTAGAGGCTCGCTCTACGACTATAAGAACCTGTCAATCGCCTATCATTGAGTACAGTTCTTATTGTTGAGACTCCTAACAGATTTGTCCACCACAGGCAGACACTAAAGAAACATTGGTTGGTTTAAGCCCTAGGAGTTCGCTTTTTGCATGAAAGTGACGAGAGACTAAGAACACAGTGCAAGGAAGTGATTCTTATGAACTGCTCAATGTGGAACCTTGGCTCTAAGGGTGATATCATCTCTTGGTTGCAAAACCAAGAGCGGTCGGCAAGAACCATTGTGTCGGAACCCGTTTTCTAGACCGTAGCCTCAGGCAGGTTGACAAAGGGTTTTGGGCTCACACTGACTACTTGTAGGACACGTTTGTGTGCTCTCTCTCTCTCCCTCTCTTTCTTGCAGCATGCATCAGCTCCATCAGCTTAATTTGCTCCATCTGCTCGATCAGCTCCAACGGCGGATACTGGCACTTAGCAAACATAGGTCAAGGATAGGTTGTGCCCTTGAAGGTATGACCCTTCGGCCTTTACCAGGATACGCTCTACCCTTGGAGGCACGATCATGGGTTTTCTAGTGTGCGTTTTTGTCTGTTTGTAGGTGATCAACTACTAAGTGATAAAACGATGGATCTGCAACTTCTAAACGGATAGCAGACAAGAGCCTACATCAGCCTACATCGGCCTCGGCGAAGCAGAGAAGTGGAGAAGCAGAGAAGTAGTATGACAACACGCGTGATGCTGACTCTCGAGCAGGTCAATGGTGGGATGTCAAAGTTCACAGGGTTTGATTTTCCGTTGTGGAGATGGCAATTTGAGATTATCATGAGGGTGCATGGCTACTTGAAGATGTTATTTAAAGAAGAACTTGAACCTCCAAGAATAGATCCTGGATATGAAGCGTGGAGTGTTTAAAATGACATAGCGCTTGCGATTCTTGTGACATCAGTGCATGAGTCACAACATGTCGACCTCTAAGGTATCACACATGCATCAAAGGCATAAAATCGCCCCTTCATCCTTCAAAAGCTGATTATAATGAGGATGAGCCAAGGAGAGTCGATTCCAGACTTCTTCTTGCAATTTCAAGGACTGTTGTAGCAAGTGACCCAAATGAACGGAGAAATTGACACCAACATGTAGGCCATGATCCTCCTCATGGCGCTACTTGAAAGCAGGGATCCTCTGATCACTGTCTTTGGCGGTTGGAAGGAAGAGGTTTTGACATATGAGGTAGTCTTTGAGTACGTGTGCAAGGAGGCCATGCGTTATAGCGGTAGTGAGGCTAAAATTTCAACCTATGCTGCACAGTACAACGGTCGTGGCAACAACTCCTCGTCTAGTCAGAGCAGCAGCGGAAGCAGTGGCGGTGGAGGAAAAGGCAATGGTGGTGGTGGAAAGAGTTCAAAACGTCCTCGGAATGGCCATAATTGTGGTATGCATGGGCATTGGGCACAGGAGTGTAGGGCTTCCAAGAAGGAAGACGGAGATCATGGTGGTAGATATGAGGGCAAAGGAAAGGGTAAGGAGTTGAAGAACATGGTGGTTGAGAGCGTGCCAGTAACCAAGGAAGCGGCATTGCTGAAGCGTGGAGCATATGGGCTTGACTCTCGCACAAACCACCACTCTTGAAGGGAGAAGGATGGGTTCATCTCCATTGGGGACACTAAACGTTGCTTCACGTGTGCCAACGGTAGCCTTGTCCATGCGCAAGGGAAGGGAGATAAGTTGATCAGCATCAACATGAACAGTGCTGAAAAAGACTTGAAGTTGGAGAACGTCATCTACATGTTGTGTTTTGCGGCAAACCTTTTGTCATTGTCCAAAATCACGGACCAAAACATGACGGTCGTCTTCACGGAGGAGGAGGCCGTTATTGTCATGAACAAGGACATCAAGATCTCCTATCCTAAGGAGAGTCTTGTCACACAGGTCTCAAGAGTTGATGGGCTCTACGTGCTCCAGACCAAAGCCCTTATGAGTACAAATGAGGGATTTGTGGCGGTTGAAGAGCCCAAGTCACCAAAGCATGATGTTGCTCTACAACCCGTAACCATGGCGGCAAACTCCACCAACACAAATGCTCAGCTGTGGCATAGGCGGTTTGGCCGTGTGGCCGACAGCACACTGCAAGCTATGTAGCAGCACGAAGTAGTTAATGGAATGGAGGCATGCAAAGCCAAGGATGAGGGAAAGTGCAAAAAGCTGTGTGAGCCATGCCTCTAAGGCAAGGCAAAGAGAAAGCCCTTTGAGCGTAATGGGCAACGTGCGCCAACAATCTTGGACCTGAAGCACTCTGATATGTGCGGACTATTCCACACCCCTTCGAACGGCGATAACAAGTATTTCTTGGCCTTCATCGATGACCATAGTCGTAAGATGTGGATCTATTTCCTGAAGATGAAGGGAGAGGTTCAAGAGTTTGTCGCGATGGTACAGTGGCACAAAAGGAAGAAGGTCAAAGCACTACGCACGGACAACGGTGGTGAGTAAGAGGTATGCAAAGGCTGGTTGAGCCAACACGACATTAACCACCAGACCACCATGCCTTACACCCCGCAAAGTAATGGCGTTGCCAAACGAAAAACCAGACTATCCTCGGCATGACACAAAGCATGCTCTTCGACGCCAAACTCCCACTTCACTTCTGGGCTGAAGCTGCAAGAAGTGCTTGCTACCTTGTGAAACTGACTCCACAAGACACAATTGGAAGGTGTGCTAAGAAGTAGGAAGAGAAGTAGTTCAGGAAATAGTAGGAAATGACAAGCTACATCCTCGCGCTCCTACGTGTGTAATGGTCGGATACGACTCTGCACACAAGGCGTACAGGCTGTGGGACCAAGCGGCTAAAAAGCTCATCAGGAGCCAATATGTCGAGTTTGATGAGGTGTCGACCTGCCTGAGGCGACGGTCTAGAAAACGGGCTCTGACACAATGCTACCCGCTAACCACTCTTGGTATTGCAACCAAGAGACGATATCACCGACAACTCCTTGTGGCTTAGAAATTCCAGAGATAGTCTTTGGGTCGAGAGGTCACTAGGTCAAATCCTAGCCCGGTGACTAATTTTCTTTGTGAAAAAAAGGGGAAGAGGAAGGTTCTAGGAGACAACTTAGAACATTCTAACGTCCTTCCTGGTGGTTGGCACCACTTGGTGGTCATAGGGAGCGCCATGTAGGGAGGGGGGATGACGCAATTCAGATTTCCCCGAAAGTAGCTCATATAAGGAGCCACTGCGCGCCTAGGCTAGAGGCTAGCTCTAGGACTATAAGAACCTGTCATTTGCCTATCATTGAGTACAATTATCACATTTGAGACTCTAGGGACGACACAGGGTTGTCCACGAGAGAAAGACACTAAAGAAGCATTGGTTGGTCTAAGCCCCACGAATTCGCTCCACGCGCGTACCTGACCAGATGCTAAGGACACATTGCAAGGAAGTGATACCTACGAACTGCTCAGTGTGGAACCTTGGCTCTGAGGGTGATATCATCTCTTGGTTGCAATACCAAGAGCGGTCGGCGGGAACCATTGTGTCTGAACCCGTTTTCTAGACCGTCGCCTTAGGCAGGTCGACAAGGCGTCCACCGCAATCGAGCAGTAGACACCATCGATTGCTAGGCTGATTTCCTCTCTTGTGTGAGATTATGGACTCTAGTGTGTGAGCCTTTGCCTCCATGGCTAAGTGGTGTGGCTTGTGAGATGGCTGACTTGCCCAAGCTCTAGCTTTAAATGTAGTCCATCATATTGAGTGATTAAACAACCATTCTTGTGCACAAGTCATGCCCTTCTAGTCTCAAATGCTCGTTGCTCAATGGCTTCTTCTAACCTACAATTCCAACAATTGGTATCAGAGCCAAGTTCTACTACTTTCAGCCAGTACAGGGTGTCACTTTGAAATAAATCGGGGTCAAACCTTCACCATACTTCAAGATCAACCACAAGAACTTTCAGTTCAACAGACAATCTTTCAAACGAGCCCTAGATTTTGAAGATCCAACAGTCAGATTAAGAATTATGCTTATTATGAGGTCAGCCAGGGCTACACTCTTCTCTCTGAGTAAGACTGTTGCCTTGTGATGGCCATAACTATCTGGTTTGTGTGTCAAATTTAAAAAGTAGCACATAGGAATTGAAGTATTTTTCCTAAGCTTTCCATTGGTTGAAAAAGATTTGCATTCCATCAGTAGGTTTGGGAGAAGTGCCGTTTACAAGCTTCCTGGTGTGAGTTGAAGTAGGAGCAAAAGCCTACCCTGTTTTCAAAAGGGCATATCTCTGAAAATTCCCTGTTGATGACTCTGTTTTATGGGTCGATCTGAAAGGTTTTGAGCTGATTTTTCCAGTTGAGATAGTAGTTTTTCAAAATACTCAGTGTGCTGGCCTCTACAGTCCATTTTCTTTCTGACAGATTTCCAGCAGAAGCAGTAGCACAAGCAATGGTAGCACCGCGACTCAAGAGGAGAGCTGAGCATCACCAAAGCTCAAAATGGCAGCAGTAGGCATGGTAACAGCAGTCCAACCCTTGGAGAGGCTGGAAGGACACGGCAACTTTACGTTTTGGAAGATCCATACCCGCCTCCTTTTGGAGGAGAGGGGCTTGTGGGAGGTGGTAAGCGGCAACGAGTGCGCTCCGCCTCCACAAGCAGAAGGCATCACTGCAACGGAGGTGACAGCGTGGAAGACGCCGCAGAAGGATGTAGCAGATGCAAGTTCATCTACAATTGCAGCGGCGGCATATGAGGAGTCCAAGAAGAAGGACAGGCAAGCCTACAGGCTGCTTGTCAACACCATCTCCAACCCGCATCTTCAGTACGTGAGTGACAAGGCTACTGCAAAGAGGGGTGGGAAACATTGTGCAAGAAGTATGAGATCAAGGATCCTGCATTCCTCATACTTTTTGAGGAGAAGATGATGGCGTTGAAAGTGCAGGGTGGTGAAGGGATGGAGGCGTACTTGGACAGGACAAAGGAGCTAGAAAAATAGCTAAAAGGGGCCAGCAACCCTGTGGAAGACACGCCCTTTGATCTCCTCTTACTGAGGAGACTCCCAACGAGCTATGACACGGTGCCAGAGACATTCAAGTGCCAGCCGACTCTCAACCTAGACTTCATCTACATGCACCTAGTGCAGGTAGAACTACGTCACGATGCAGCAAAGTGCAATGGCAGCGACAGCAGCAGTGGAGCAGCTTTCATGGCCATGGGCTCACGTAACCAGCAGGAGCAAGAGTCTGGGCAGCAGTGAGGCAAGAAGAAGGGCAATTGCCACTACTACGAGAAAGAGGGGCAATACAAGAAAGAATGCTTCAAGTTCAAGAAGGACCAGAAGGAGTAGCACCAGTAGCAGCAAAAGCAGCAATCTCCTAAACAAAAGCAGCAACAGTCACAACAACGAAAGTAGCAGCAGCAGCAGCAACAGGAGAACCAGACTGGTGTGCGCCATTTTGGCAACATGAACGTTGCGAAGGAGGTGCTCCACCGCCTCTTCATGGCGAAGTCAGACATGTCGCAGAAGGAGAAGGCGGATCTGGCGTGGTACAAGGACTCTGGGTGTACCAAGAGCCTGACGCACCACAAGGAATGGTTTACGTAGCTTCTCTCCATTCCCCCCCGTCCAATTTGTTTTGGTGATGATCGGGTGGTGCACGCTGAGGGGATTGGGATTGTGGAGATGTGGTTGGAGACCCCGTGTGGAATTGAAGTGGGAATGTTCCATGGCATGCTGTATATACTTGATGTTGCATTCAACCTTCTCACGGTGTCCTCTCTCACCAACTCAGGACTACGAGTCGTCTTTGACGACGAATATGGCTACATCCTCGACAAGGAAACCGGAGGGGAGTTGGCTAGGTCGGTGAAGGAAGGCGACATGTACAGCTTGCTGGAGGCGGCGAAGATCCCACAAGAGCAGAGTCTTACAGTAGTTGTGGAGGCCACAAATGCCAAAATTGTGCATGCATACTACGGGCACATCGGCATGCGTGCCTTGCAACAACTTCAAACAAAGCAGATGGTACGTGAGTTGTCCACCATCTCTAACTTTGAGCAGCAGTTATGCATTGGCTCTTTAGAGGGGAAGCAGTATTGCGAGGCGTTCCCGGGAGCAGGGGAGCGCGTAAAAGAGGTGTTGGAGCTGGTGTACACACACTTGTGTGGCCCGATGCAGACCCATAGCTTTGGAGGCTCTAGGTATTTTCTCACCTTCATTGATGATTTCAGCCGTTACACTGCTATGTACTTCCTTTCCTCCAAGGACCAGTGTTTTGACAAGTTCAAGGAGTTCAAGGCCATGGTGGAGAGCCAGACTGGCAAGAAAATTGCACCGGAGAGTACTTGAGCAAGGAGTTCCAGGACTACATTGCAGCAGCAGGCATCAAAGCGCAATGCACTACCCCATACTCATCGTAGTATAATGGCGTAGCAGAACGCGCCAACCGCACCATCTCTGAGTCGGTACGCTCCATGTTGTACGCGGCTCAGCTCACCTACGACTTTTGGGCTAAAGCAGTGAGCATTGCGGTGTACATCAAGAACCGTAGTCCAAGCAAGGCCCTTATGCAGATGATGCCGTACGAGGCATGGTTTGGCAGGAAGCCGAGCGTGGGTCATCTTGGCGCGTTTGGGAGCTTGGCGCACATGCAGGTGCCCAAGGAGAAGCAGTAGAAATGGAACGTGAAAAGCGCGCAGATGCTGATGATTGGCTGCGACGTGGCAAGCAAGGCGTATCACCTCTACAAGAGGGATACAGGCCACGTCATCATCTCCAAGGATGTTGTCTTGAACGAGAGCAACGTTATCGGTACCAAAATTATCTGTGAAGAGGCAGTAGAAGCAGTAGCTGATGAGGCAGTGGGAGCAGAAAAAACCTCTGCCCAAGTATGATGCTAAGAGTGCGGAATGGACTGGACTCAGCTGGTCATGCTTGGCTGAGGGAGAGCCTGTGACCGTAACGGAGGCTATGAACATGCCAGATGCGGCCAAGTGGAAGGAGGCAGTGGATAGCGAACTCGCATCCATTGAAGAGAATGGAACATTCGTTCAGGTGGACAGGCCCCAAACGTGCATGTGGTGGGGTCAATCTGGATGGTACTGTCGACAAGTACAAGGCAAGAGTTGTGGCGAAGGGGTTTTCGCAGCGTGCAAGCTCAGAGTACAAGGAGATCTTTGCGCTTGTCGTAACCTTTGCTTCCATCAGATCCATATTGGGCATCACTACTGTAAAAGATCTAGAGGTCCACCAAATGGATGTCAAGGTAGCTTTCCTCTACGGGAAGCTAGACAAAGAAGTGCTAATGGAAGTGTCCAAGGGAGTGAAAGCTCCAGAGGGCAAGGTTTACAAGCTAGTCAAAGCACTTTATGGACAAAAAAAGGCCCCAATGATGTGGTTAAGGGTGCACACCGGGTAAGATTCCCGAATCTAAGTTTGGATTCGGATTCACGAATCCGAATCCAAGTCTTGCTTCGATTCACGAATCCGAATCTGGATTCGCGAATCTTAAGGATTCACGAATCTTTTCCGAATCCTACAGGTTATGGCAAGTAAAACTCCTCTATTTGCCACATAAAACCATGTTTTCCAAGTTGAAACTTGTGGAAAAAAGATCCCCGAATCCTGGATCGAATCCTAATGAAGGATTTGGATTTCCGAATCCGAATCCGGATCCGGATTCACGAATCGTATTCACGAATAATAGGATTTGGTGTGCAGCCTTAGATGTGGTACAAGGAGATGGACGGTTTCATAGGCGGGCTCACCTTCATGCATTGCCAGAATGACCATAGTGTTGATACACGGGAGGATGAGCAAGGCTTGATGCTGGTTGCACTGTACGTGGATGAGCTGATCATGTGCTTGTCATCGATCGAGCTATTGAACAAGCTGAAGACAGATCTGAGTAACATGATCAAGGTGGACATGGTTCCGCTCGAGTTCTACCTTGGGATAGCCGTCCACCGGAATTGAGCAGCAGGCACCATCGAGCTGAACCAGACCAAGTACATCATGGAGGTCTTCAAGCACTAAAACATGGAGGACTGCGAGCCCATCAGCACACCCATGACAACAGACATCAAGTTCTCCTCCTCCATGAGCCTTAGCATGGAAGTGGAATGGCGTGAGATGGATAACATTCCCTACCAGTCTGCTGTTGGCAGCCTCATGTATGCCATGGTAGGAACATGGCCTGACATTTGCTATGTTGTGGGAGAAGTGAGCAGGTTTGTGACCTGTCCAGGGCCACTACACCGGCAAGCAGTCAAGCGCATCATGCACTGTCTACAGAAGACCCAACACATGGGACTCCAGTTAAGAGGCCAAGAAGGATCTAATCGTTGCGGCTAATGTACTATTCAAACGCCTACTGGGGAAGAAAAATCGATGTGAAAAAGTCCACCTCGGGCTTGGTGTGCCTCTTGAACGGTGGTGCAGTCTCTTGGGCAAGCAGAAAGCAAGAATCTGTCTTCCTCTCTACCGCTGAGGCAGAGTACATTGCTCTGTCAGAAGCATGGAAGGAGATACAGTGGCTACGCAATTTCCTTGCGGAGATGAAAGTTCCACAAATGGAGGCAACATAGGTCTGCATTGACAACAAGAGCGCCATGAAAATGGCACATAATGATGTCATCTCCTGGCGGACCAAGCACATTGACATCACGTACCACTACTCATGCGACCTGGTCGCAAACGAGATGGTGGACACAGAATACGGGAAGACCATGAAGATGCTCGCAGATTGCATGACAACAAGGCGGTGGACAACAAATTGCACTCTATATGTACTCAAGGCATGAGTATGATCAACGCAACGGACGTGGACTAAGACCAAGACTGCTTGAGAGGAGAGATCTCATGGCTAATGTTCTAAGATGTGTCTTAGAACCTTCCTGTCCCCTTTTTGGTCACAAAGAAAATTAGTCACCGGGCTAGGATTTGACCCAATGACCTCTCGGTATAGAGACCAACTCTGGAACGTCTAAGCCACAAGGAGTTGTCCTAGGTAGTGTTTACTGGCTTTACTATCCAGATTAGACCAAGGGGACTTGCTCCAAAGGAGCAGTGCATACCTTGTCTATCTGGACCAGACTTAGGGGACTTACTCCAAGGAAGCAGTGCATGCCTAGTCCGTCCTGTGCTTGTCCAAACATCAGCCATGGACAAGGAGCATATCGTGTCAACGACTTGAAGCCAAACTGCTTTCTTGGCTCCAACGCTGAGAGAGACGTACTCAGCTTCAGGTCTTGAGATGGCCACGACCACTTGGCGCTTGCTGCACCAGCAGATGGCTCCACCATTCATGAGGAATACATGGCTAGAGATGGACTTGCAATCCTTAGGGTTTGAGGCCCAATTTGCGTCCGTAAAGCTGATGATGTTGTCATTGCCGTTGTAGGTGATGCTGATGTTGATGGTTCCAGCAAGGTAGTAGAAGATCCGCTTCACTGCCTTCTGGTGCTCAGGTCTGGGGCTCGCCATGTGCTCGCTCACAACGCTAATAGCCTGTGCAAGGTCCGGCCTGGTTGTAAACATCAGGTACATGAGGCTACCGACGGCGCTCTACTACTTCTGCTGATGAGATGCATCCGCTTTCCATTGAAACTCACGAAATACTGTCGCGTCCCTAGCGGCGTGCCGATGGGTTTTGCCTCTGCCATGTCGAACTACTGCAAGATATCCTTGATGTAGCGGCTCTGCTGTAGTGAGAGAGAGCATGATTTGCGGTCACGCGTGACCACAAATCACGCTGATATCGAGGAAGTATGATGCCTCCCTGAGATCAGACATCTGGAAGAGCTCCTGCATGACCTCCTTGAACTCCTACACTACTGACATGCTGTTTGAAAGGAGGAACATGTCATCCACATAGACGATGATGATGAGCACCTCATGACCATGTTGCCAGCGGTAGACGCTATAGTCAACATTACTACGCTCAAACCCCATGCACTGTAACGCCGTATCCAACTTCTGGTTCCAAGCACGTGACTCTTATTGAGGCCGTACAGCGACTTCTGCAACTTGTTAACCAGGTGCTCTTCGCCATCCATGACGAACCCCTCTGGCTGCTCCCTGCAACGTGAGATGATGACGTGGCCTGTATCCCTCTTGTAGAGGCGATACGCCTTGCTTGCCACGTCGTAGCCAATCATCAGCATCTGCGTGCTCTTCACGTCCCACTTTAGCCGCTTCTCCTTTCGGACGTGCATGTTTGCTTAGCTACCAAACGCGCGAAGATGAGCCACGCTCGGCTTCTTGCTAAACCATGCCTCGTAAAGCGTCATCTGCTCCAACGCTTTGGTAGGACTACGGTTCTTGATGAACACCACAGTGCTCACTACTTTGGCTGAAAAGTCGTAGGTGAGCCGAGCCGCGTGCAGCATGGAGTGCGTCGACCCAACAATTATGCGGTTGGCGCGTTCTGCTACGCCATTTTGCTACGGCGAATATGGCATGATGCGTTGCGCCTTGATGCCTGTTGCTGTGAGGTAGTCCTGAAACGCCTTGCTCAGGTACTCTCCACCACGGTCGCTGCGCAACGCCTTGATTTTCTTGCCAGTCTAGTTCTCTACCATGGCCTTCAACTCCTTAACCTTTGAAAGCACTCGTCCTTGGAGGAAAGGAAGTACACAGCAATGTAACGCCTGAAATCATCAATGAAGGTGAGAAAATACCTAGAGCCTCCAAAGGTTTGGGTCTACATCACGCCACACAAGTCTGTGTGGACCAGCTCCAGCACCTCCTTCGCGCGCTCCCCTGCTCTGGAGAACGCCTCGCGATGCTGCTTCCCCTCCAAACAGCCGATACATAACTCCTGCTCAAAGTTAGAGATGGTGGGTAAGTCACGCACCATCTGCTTAGTTTGAAGTTACTGCAAGGCGCGCATGCCAATGTGGCCGTAGCGCGCATGCCAGATTTTGCCATCTGTGGCCTGGACTACTGCTGCAAGACTCTGCTCGCGCGGGATCTTGTTGGCCCCCAACAGGCAGTACATGTCCTTCACCGACCTGGCCAACTCCTCTCTTGTTTCCTTGTCAAGGATGTAGCCATAGTCATCGTCAAAGACGATGCGTAGTCTTGTGTTGGTGTGAGAGGACACTGAGAGAAGGTTGAATGCCGTGTCAGGTACATACACCAAGTGATGGAACACTCCCACTTCAATGCCACACGGGGTCTCCAACCACATCTCCAAAATCCCGATCCCCTCAGCATCCACCACCCGATCATCATCCAAAACAATTGGTCGGGGGGGAATGGAGAGCAGCTGTGTAAACCACTCTTTGTGGTGCATCGGACTCTTGGTACACCCAGAGTCCTTGTACGACGACAGATCCGTGTTTTCCTTCTGCGATATGTCAGACTTTGCCATGAAGAGGCGGTCGCGTACCTCCTTGGCCACATTCATGTTGCCAAAATGGCGCACGCCAGTCTGCTTGTACTGTTGCTGCTGCTGTTACTGACATTGCTTTGACTACAACTAGTGTTACTTGGAGATTGCTACATTTGTTGCTGCTGTTGTTGCTTCTCCGTCTGGTCCCTCTTAAACTTGAAGCACTCTTTCTTGAAGTGCCCTTCTTTCTGGCAATAGTGGCACTTGCCCTTCTTCTTACCTCTCTGTTGCCCGAAGTGCTGCTGCTGCTGGTTGCGTGAGCCCATGGCCACAAAAGCTGCTTCACTACTGCTAATGCCGCCATTGCGTTTTGTTGCATTGCAACGCAGTTGTGCTTACACCATGTGTGTGAAGATGAAGTCCACGTCAAGATTCTGCTGGCACTCTAACGTCTCTCGCACTGTGTCATAGTTTGTTGGGAGTCCCCTCAGCATGAGGAGGACAAAGCACGTGTCTTCCACAGGGTTGCCGGCTGCTTTTAGCTACTTTGCCAGCTCCTTTGCCTAGTCCAAGTACGCCTCCATCCCTTTACTACCTTGCATTTTCAACGCCATCATCTTCTCCTCCAAAAGCACGAGGAATGTAGGATCCTTCCTCTCATACTACTTGCACAACGTGTCCCACCCCTCTTTTGCAGTACGATTGTCACTCACGTACTGAATATGCGGGTTGGAGATGGTGTTGACAAGCAGCCTATAGGCCTACATGTCCTTCTTCTTCCACTCCTCATATGCCGCTGCTGCAGTTGTAGATGACTTTACATTTGCTGCACCCTTTTGTGGTGTCTTCCATGCCACCACCTCCACTACGGTGATGCCTTTTGCCTTTGAGGCCGGAGCATACTCGTCGTCGCTCACCACCTCCCACAAGCCCCTCTCCTCCAAAAGGAGGCGGGTACGGATCTTCCAAAACGTGACGTTGGCGCATCCTTCCAGCCTCTCCAAGGGCTGGGCTGCTGTTACTAGACTTGCTGCTGCCATTTTGAGTTTTGATGATGCTCGGCGCTGCCCTTGAGTGGCGGCGCTACCCCTCTTTCTGTTGCTATTTCTGCTGCCATTTCTGTGAGAAATCTGTCTGACAGAAAATGGACTGTAGAGGCCTGAAGACTAGGAGTTTGGAAAAACGAAGCCCTGCACTAGAAAATTCAGCTCAGAACCTTTCAGATTGACCCTTAAAAAAGGGTCATCAACAGGGGAGTTTTGCAAATATGCCCTTTTGAAAACATGGAATTCTGCGGCTCATACTTTAGCTCACACCAGCAAGCTTGTAAACGGCGTTTCTCCCAAACGTACCAATGGAAAGCAAATGTTTTTGCACCAATGAAAAGCTAAGCAAAAATACTTCAATTTGTATATGATAATTATTAAATATGACGTATAAACAAGAGAGTTATGGTCATAACAAGGCGACAGTCTTACTCGGAGAGAATAGTGTAGCCCTGGCCGACCTTGTTTTGAGCATAACTCTCAATCCAACTGTTGGTTCTTCCTCGTCTTGGACTCGTTAGAAAGATTGTCTAGTGAACTTCAAGATCTTGTGGTTGATTATTGAATTTGGTGTAGGTTTCAACCCAACCCCTCACTCTCAAAGTGACATCCTGTGCTGGCTGAAAGTGGTAGAACGTGGTTCTGTTACCAAGTGTAACAAACGGATGGAAAACTTGGCCCACAGGGCCAAAAACCGCGCAAGTTAAGGGTCTCCAACCCTTAACTCATCCCATTCGTCGTCCACAGGCCTGGACCCAACCTTCGAGCCACGTAGCACACCTCGCGCTACATTCCTCCCACACAAGAATGGACCCGCCCTCAGTGTCGACAATGGGTATCGAACCCCGGTGCTCACATACCCAATGTTGGAACTGGAGGAGAGAGGAAGCCTTCGAGCATCAAGCATGTGGGACTGGAAAGTCATCACTTGTACTGAAGCATGGTTGTTGAATAACTCAAAATGATGGAGTATCTAAAGAACTAGAGCTTACGCAAGTGAGCTCTGTCACAAACCATACCACTTAGCCATGGAAGCTAACACTGACACACTAGAGTCCATAATCTCACATAAGAGAGGAAATCAGCCTAGCAATCAGGCTGACCACTCACACATGACCTAATGAGCTAGAAAATGCTCTCATGGTACACTCCTAGTGGTCACATAACCAACAATCCCATGGAGAATCGCCATGTGTCCATGGCTAGCACACAAGGATCTTACCTCACCTAAAAACTAAGGAGAGGTACCTTTTTCCTAGTCAGCACACTCCGAGAAGGCAACCCAATAATCTAGGACCTTTTTGGATACTTCTTTCATCAGGTCTTCACCCTGGACCTCTTGCCTTTTCTTTTCTTAGGCCAAGGCATGGAGCCATTGTCCATGGTCACCCGGATTGTCGGTCGATAACCCCTGAAAATTCAAAAGTTCATATCTTCCAATTCCACTTTTGGATTGGCCTTAAAGTTGGGCAGAAGACATTTAGTCACATGATATTTCAAGTGGTGAAGATGGATTGACGATCAAAGCAGGCATTTGGTAGTTTCCTAGAACTTGCTCGTGTGGACCTCAAACTGAGCCGGATGGATCCTTTTCCAACAAGTGGCTCATCGAAGGAGCCACTGCGCGCCGAGGCTAGAGGCTGGCTCTATGACTATAAGAACCTATTAGTTGCAAGTCATTAAGTATAGTTCTTACCCTTGAGACTTTTAACAAAGATGTCCACTAGAGGCAGATACTAAAGAAGCATTGGTTGGTCTAAGCCCAAGGAGTTTGCTCCCCGCGCGAAAGTGACCAGGTGCTAAAGACACAGTGCAATGAAGTGATTCCTATGAACTGCTCAGTGTGGACTCTTGGCTCTGAGGATGATATCATCTCTTGGTTCCAATACCAAGAATGGTCGGCGGAAACCATTGTATTGGAACCCGTTTTCTAGACTGTAGCCTCAGGCAAGTTGATAGTGTCACTCCGCACTTGGCCACGGTCTAGTGTAAATGGCGCCAAGAGGCAAACCGCCGACCGCCCTTGGTATTTCAACCAAGGTAGAGAGCACCCATGGAGTGGTGTTTCCACACTGAAAGGTTCACCTAGCTTGTCCCAACCGTGGCCGGAGAGTGTTCCAAACTCTCACCCAACAAGCAATGCTACACACCAAAGTGTGCACTTGCACTTGTTCTTTACCCTCTTTCTTGGTGGCCAACAAGGGATTAGTTTTCTCCTAAGTCTCAATAGTAAGAGATGATGTATAATGACATGCTAATGACAAGCCTTATATAGTCTCTGGTCAGTGCTTCCATTGGCTCCTTGGAGGGGCCTCCCTTCAAGGCCACCTTAGACAGTGTCATCAGCTTTGATGACATGGCACCCTCTGGGACCGCCAAGTGGTGCTTGATCCACCTTGGACCTTAGAGGCTTCTAGGAAGCTTCCTTGGCCCTTTTTAATCACAAAGAAAATTTGGTCCCGGAGGGATTCGACCCCGGACCTCTCGCTTGCGAGACGGCGCCTTCACCCACTAGGCTATAGGAAGTTGTCCTAAGGAGCATGCACCAGGTAGACTACCAAGAGTAGACCAAGGGGACTTACTCCACAAGGATGAGCAATGCATGCCTTGTCTCTCTCCCAGCCTCTCTTTGTGTTGCTAGGGGACTTGCGTTACAAGCGTAGTGCATACCCAGTCTAAATCTTTCGCTGATTGGACCAGGGGCATACACAGAACATAACAAACTCTCTCTTGCACCTGCCTCCATCTGCGGCTAGATTCTTGTTGCGGCCATGGGCCCAGCGATGTCGGCCATCTGTGAAGTAGGCCGCCCGTTCAGCCCTTGTCTGCTGCGCTCACCATCCCGATGCCCTGTGTTTCTGCCATGTGTGGGTCACTGTCCAGCGGTTTCGTCATGAAGTCTGCGAGCATCTGCTTGGTCGCGATGTACTGCAGATCCACCACTCCCTTGGCGACAAGGTCGCGCGTGTAGTGATAGCGGATGTCGATGTGCTTGGTCCACCTTGTGAGGGTGTCCATGAACGCGATTTCCATCACGCTCTGGTTGTCCATATGGACGATCGTAGCCTCCTTCTTTGGTGCGTACATCTCAGCAAGCAAGCTGCGTAGCCACTGCGTCTCCTTGCACACTTCAGACAGCGCCATGTACTCAGCTTCTACGGTTGAGATGGAGACACAGTCCTGATTGCGGCTAGCCCTTGACACAGCGCCGCCGTTCACAAGGCACACAAAGCCTGAGGTGGACTTCCTATCATCCACGTTGCCCATCAAATCTGCGTTGGTGTAGCACTTGAGGCGCAAAATGGTTTGTTCCTTGAAGGCTGGCGTACTACAGCCCCATGTGCCGTGTCTTGTTGAGATAGCGCAGAATGCGCTTCACGGTCTGCTAGTGGAGTAGCCCAGGGTTTGCCACGAATCGACTGACTAGACCCACAGCAAAGGAGATGTCCGACAGCATGCCAACCATGGCATACATGATGCTACCTACCACATATTGGTATGGCACATCTTGCATATCACGGCGCTCGGCTTCCGTGCTGGGGGAGTGGGCGGAGGTGAGATTGCACTTCGTGGGAAGAGGAGTCCTAAGGGGTTTGGCGTCTTCCATGCCATAGCGCCAAAGCACCTATGAGATTTACTTTGTCTGGTTGAGCTCGATGGTGCGTGCACCTCGGTTACGATGTATGGCGATGCCCAAGTAGTACTCGAGGTCGCCCATGTCCTTCATCTGAAACCGCCCATGCAGCGTCTCCTTGAGGGCCTCGGGGTCCTTCATGGAGGTGGAGGCCAGAATCAGGTCATCCACGTATAGCACTACCAGCAACAGCCCCCGGTCATCCGCACGCACATACACACTGGGGTCGTTGTGGCAATGCGAGTAGCCAAGGCCAGCCATGAAGCTGTCCATCTCCTTGTACCAGATCCTTGGGGCCTGTTTCAGCCCGTAGAACGCCTTGATGAGGCGACACACCTGCCCGGGTCTAACCTTGACATCCTTGGGCACCTCCATTAATATCTCCTTGTCAAGCTTCCCATAGAGGAAGGCGGTCTTGACGTCCATCTGGTGGATTTCCATTTTACGAGCCGCAGCCACAACCAGCAAGGTACGGATGGAGGGGAAGGACGCAACAGAAGAGTAGGTCTCGTTGTACTCAGACCCTGCTCTCTGCGAGAACCCCTTCGCGACGATCCTTGCCTTGTACTTGTTGATGCTATTGTCTTGCTTGCGTTTGACGTGTAAGACCCACTTCACGCCCACCACGTGTGCGTTTGGTGGTCTGTCTACTAGATCCAACGTTCCGTTCTCCTCGATGGAGGCGAGCTTGCTTTCCATTGCCTCCTTCCACTTAGTGGTGTCGGGCCGCGAGAGAGCCTCGGCAATGGTAGCCGGCTCTCAATACGCAAGGTACGACCAGCACAGGCCAGTCCACTCAGCCTTCCCTCCGTCATACTGCTTCGCAGGCTTTGCTTGGCGCTCACTGCGCCGTAGTTGTGCTCGTGTTGACTGCTCATGCTGCTGCTGCTGCTGTGCTTCCCGAGGAGGGGTCTCTGGAAGGGAAGAGCCACTAGCCTTCGAGGTGGCCTCCGATGTCTCCAACGCAGTGTTGGATGTCAACTCTGCTTCAGTCCAAGCGGACGCTCGCCCTGAATTGGCAGCCTTGCTGTTTACGGCCACTGGCCTCCCACGCCAGTTAGGCGGGGGTGTGTCACCCGCCTCCAGCAGCACGATCCCCTCTCCCTGTTTTGGATAGTTCTCTAGGTCCAACGGTTCTCCCTTGCTGTGTGACTCTTCTTGGCAGGTCACACCTCTGGAGGTGATGACTCTCCCTACTGCCTGGTCTCACAGCCTGTACGCCTAGTACGCAGCCTTGTAGCCGATCATCACGCACTTGCGCGCACGTGCATTCAACTTCTCCGCTCCTTGCCCGTGGTGGACTTTGGTCCAAGCCGTATAGCGGAATGCCTTTCGGTGAGAAGCATCTGGTTTCTTTCCCGACCACGCCTCCTGCGGCATCATGTGTTATGCACTTTGCTCCTTTTTTGTCCCCATGCTGCTCAGTGCTGCAGCAGGCATGAGGTTGATGAGGTAGCATGCACTGCGCGTTGCTTCTGCCCAGAAGCAAGGAGGGAGCTTTGAGTCAAACAGCATGGTTGGCGTCATGGCCAGAATGGTCTAGTTCATGTGCTTGGCCACGTCGTTGCTCTTCGGTGTGTAGGGGGTAGAAGGTTAGTGGACAATGTCGTGTGCTCGAAGCCACGACTTGCACCCCTTGTACTCTCCGCAGTTGTCGCTCCGCAGGGCCTTGACCTTCCGCCCGGTTTGTCGCCCACCATGGCCACAAACTCTTGCAGGTGCTCTAGCATCTCTCCCTTTGTTTTGAGGAAGTACACCCACACCTTCTGACAGTAATCATCCATGAAGGTGAGGAGGTACTTGGAGCTGCCCTTGGATGTGGTGCGCATGGGGCCACACACGTCGCTGTGGACGAGGTCAAGTATGCCCTCTGCTCGGCGACCGTTCTTGGAGAAGCGTTTCCACATTCTCTTCCCTTACAGGCAAGTCTCACACCCAACGTTGCATCCACCCTTCAACTCACACCCCTCGAGCCCGCGTAGAAGCTTCTGCTCCTGCATGACCTGCAAGGTGCTGTCGGCCACGTGCCCAAGGTGTCTTTGCCATAGCTTCGCAGTTGCTGCTCCCACGTCTTTAGCCGCCACAAGAGGCGGCATGGATGGTGTTTTGGCGTTCGGCGATGGTGCACCTTCCGCTACTACCTCTACCGCCCCATCGTGCCCTTTCCTTGCTTTTTGTCTGCAGAACGTAGAACCCATCCGTTTGTGGTACCTTGGCGACAAGGTCTGACGCAGCGTAGGTAATCGTCACGTCCTCGTTCTTGAGGATGACTGCTTCCTTCTGTGTGAACACCACTGTCATCGCGTGATCCGTAATCCGCGAGACGGGGAGGAGGTTGGCGGCGAAAGTTGGCATGTAGACGACGTTTTACAGCTGCAACTCCTTGTCGGCTCCGTTGAGTCGCGTGTGCACGACGTTGTCTCCCTCGCCTGCCGCGTACTCGATGCCGCCGTTGGCACACCAAAACTTGGCCGTGGACGGTGTGAGGGATGAGAAGCCTAATGCCTCGCGACAGGTGTGCTAGTCTGTGCCACTGTCAAGCCCAAGGCTCCCGGCCGCAGCAGCGCAGAGCCCTTGGGAGGGGCCTTGCTCTTGGCCATCATGCTCATGGACGTCGACTGCACCTTCTTACTCACATTGCTGCTCCCACTACCGCCTCCTTCTTTCTTTGGTGTGCGACACTCTCGCGCCCAATGCCCCGCCTTGCCAAAGTTGTGGCACTTGCCCTTTTTCTTGCCGCTCTTCCCGCCGCCACTACCTCTATTATTGCCATGAGAGGAGGTACCTTCGGAGCCACTCACGTACGCGTCGTTGTTGATGACGCTTTTGTTGCCCCGCATGGCCGCGTTCTGGACAAACTCGGAGACACGAGGGTATGTGAACTTCGACTCCTCCCAACCACCCAAGGTGGTGATCATGGGGCTCCAGCTTGGCGGCAAGCCCATGAGGAGAATCGTGGCATGCATCTGTTGGTCGAGCTGCCACGACATGGCGCGGGCTTCTTGAAGCAGTCCTTGGAACTGCTGGAGGAAGTCTGAGATGGACTCTCCTTCGCCCACCCGCAGCCCGATGAGGCATTGCAGGATGAAGAGTCGATTGGTGAGGGAAGTTGACTGGTACATATTCGTCAGCTTGGTGTAAGCCTCAGCTGCCGTCGTGCACCTCTTGATGTAGGAGAATAGGGAGGGGCTTATGAACGTGACAAGGATTGCGAGAGCGATGTCATTCCCCTCTTGCCACCTTGCGTATTTCGCGATTGCCTTGTCCACTGGTACTACCTCCGTCCGTTTCAGCATGTTGAGTTACCCGCGCACGTGCATCACCACCTCAAACTGTTATTTCCACGTGCCGAAGGCTTTGCCATCGAAGCGTGCGATGGCGTTGGCCGCACCCAACTTGGTGGGCCGTGAGGTGACTAGAACGATTGCTTGACCCGCCGGCATGATTACGGTGTGGTCAAGGATGCTCACTTAGTCTCTACTGTTGTGCTTCGTTGAGGACGATGCAGGCTGATGAGGCTGATGATTACTACACATTTTCAAGGTGTATTCCATTGCATACCCCTCCAGCCGATGGTCTCTTAGTTATTATGGAGAAAGTGCTCCTATAGACACGGGGTTGTACCTACAAGGGCAGAGCATAACCCGCTTAGGACTCAAGGGTCATACCAACAATGGCAGAGCGTATCCTCATTCCTTGTCCTTGGAGAGCAAAAGTGGACCACGGGTCCAACCCGCGTCTAGTCTCTCGTAATGTGTACCTTGCTCCAAGTGGACCGACGATGAAGCAGATGGAGCAGTGGTATCTTGTCTACTGCGGAGGTACCTACCACGTGAACTGAGCGATGGTACAAAGAACCAAGTTTCACGATCAGTTTGGGCCCATACCCCTTTGTCACTCTGCACTTGGCCACGGCCTTGAGTAAACGGCGGCAACAGGCAAACCGCCGACCGCCCTTGTTATTTCAACCAAGGTAGAGATCACCTATGGAGTGGTGTTTCCACATTGAAAGGTTCACTTAGCTTGTCCCAACTGTGGCCGAAGAGTGTTCCAAACTCTCACCCAACTGGCAATACTACACACCAAAGTGTGCACTTGCACTTGTTCTTTACCCTCTCTCTTGGTGGCCAACAAGGAATTAGTTTTCTCCCAAGTCTCAAGAGAAAGAGATGATTTATAGCCACATGCAAATGACAGGCCTTCTGTAGTCTCTGGTCAGTGCTCCCAGTGGCTCCTTGGAGGGACCTCCCTCCAAGGCCACCCTAGACAGTGTCATCAGTTTAGATGACATGGCACCCTCTGTAACCGCCAAGTGGCGCTTGATCCACCTTGGACGTTAGAGGCTTCTAGGAAGCTTCCTTGGCCCTTTTTAGTCACAAAGAAAATTTGGTCCTGGCGGGATTCGACCCCGGACCTCTACCTTGCGAGACGGCGCCTTCACCATCTAAGTTGTAGGAAGTTGTCTTAACGAGCATGCACCAGGAAGACTACCAAGAGTAGACCAAGGGGACTTACTCCACAAGGATGAACAGTGCATGCCTTGTCTTTCTCAGCCTCTCTTCGTGTCGGTGGGGGACTTGCGCTACAAGCGCAGTGCATACCCAGTCTAAATCTTCCGTTGATTGGACTAGGGACATACACAAAACATAACAAACAGTTACGGCAGCCCACTCCTGTGAGAGGTTGGAAGGACGCGCCAACCTCACGTTTTGGAAGATTCGTACCCACCTCCTTTTCGAGGAGAGGGACTTGTGGGAGGTGGTGAGCGGTGAGGAGTGCTCTCCGCCTCCACAGGCAAAAGGCATCACTGCAGCGCAGGTGGTGGCGGGGAAGACGCCGCATTAAGGTGCAGTAGATGCAAGTTCATCTACAACTGCAGCAGCAGCATATGAGGAGTGGAAGAAAGATAGGCAGGCCTAGAGGCTGCTTCTCAACACCATCTCTAACGCACATCTTCAGTATGTGAGTGATAAGGCTATAGCAAAAGAGGGGTGGGACACGTTGTGCAAGAAGTATGAGAGCAAGGATCCTACACTCCTCATGCTTATGGAGGAGAAGATGATGGCGTTTAAAATACAGGATGGAATAGGGATGAAGGCGTACTTGGAAAGGGCAACGAAGCTGGCGAAGGAGCTTAAAGCGGCCGGCAACCCTGTGGAAGACACGCGCTCTGTTCTCCTCTTGCTGAGGGGACTCCAAACGAGGTATGACACGGTGTGAGAGGCACTAGATCGCGCCGACTCTTGACTTGCACTTCATCTGCATGCACCAGGTGTAGGTAGAATTGTGTTGCAATGCAATAAAGCGCAATGGAGACTCCCAACGAGCTATGACACGGTGTGAGAGATGTTGGAGCCGCGGCGACTCTCGACCTAGACTTCATCTACACGCACCAGATGCAGGTAGAATTGTGTTGCAATGCAATAAAGCACGCTGAATCTCGACCTGGACGTGATCTGCTTCACAGGTGCAATAAAGTAGCTGTGAAGCAGATTTCATGGCTATGGGCTCACGCAATTAGCAACAACAATAGTTTGGGAAGCACAGAGGCAAGAAGAAAGGCAAGTACTACTACTGCGAGAAAGAGGGGCACTATAAGAACGAGTGCTTCAAGTTCAAGAGGGACGAGACGCAGCTGCAGCATCAATAGCAAAAGCAGTTATCTCCACAACAACAGTAGCAGCAGTAACATTAATATCAGCAGCACCAGCACCAATAGCAGTGGAACTGGATTGGCGTGCGCCATTTTGGCAACATGAATGTGGCCAAGGAAGTGCGCGACCGCCTCTTCATCGCGAAGTGTGACATGTCACAAAGGAGAAGGCGGATCTGGCGTGGTACAAGGACTGAGGGTGTACCAAGAGCCCGACGCACCAAAAGGAGTGGTTTACGCAGATGCTCTCCATTTCCCCTCATCCAATTGCTTTGGGTGATGATGGGGTTGTATATGCTGAGGGAATTGGGATTGTGGAGATCTGGTTGGAGACCGCGCATGGCATTGAAGAAGGAGTATTCCATGGCATGCTCTATGTACCTAATGCTGCATTCAACCTTCTCTTAGTGTCCTCTTTCACCAACACAGGAGTGCGAGTCGTCTTTGACGACGACTATGAGTACATCTTCCACAAGGAAACAGGAGAGGAGCTGGCTAGGTCGGTGAAGGAAGGCGACATGTACCGCCTGTTGGGGGCGACCAAGATTGCGTGCGAGCACAGTCTTGCAGTAGTGGTGCAGGCCATAGATGGCAAAATCTGGCATGTGCGCTACAGCCACATCGGCATGCGCGCCTTGCAGCAACTTCAAACAAAGAAAATGGTGCGCGACTTGCCCACCATCTCTAACTTTGAGCAGCAGTTGTGCATCATTTGTTTAGAGGCGAAGCAGTCTTGCGAGGCATTCTCTGGAGCAGGGGAGCACGCAAAGGAGGTGCAAGAGCTGGTCCACACAGACTTGTGTGGCCCAATGCAGACCTAGAGCTTTGGAGGCTCTAGTTATTTTCTCACCTTCATTGATGATTTCAACGTTACACTGCTATGTACTTCCTTTCCTCCAAGGACCAGTGCTTTGACAGGTTGAAGGAGTTAATGGAAATCGTGGAGAACCAGACTGGTAAGAAGATCAAGGCGTTGCGCAACGACCGTGGCAGAAAGTACCTGAGGAAATAGTTCTAGGACCACCTCGCAGGCGCAGGCATCAAGGCGCAGCACATCGCGCCATAGCCGTCGCAGCAGAATTGCATAACAGAACGTGCCAATTACACAGTCGTTGAATCAGCGTGCTCCATGCTTCACGCGGCTCGGCTCACCTATGACTTTTGGGCTGAAGCGGTAAGCACTACGATGTACATTAAGAACCGCAGTCCCACCAAGGCCTTGGAGCAGATGACACTGTACGAGGTGTGGTTATACAAGAAGCCAAACGTGGGTCATGTTTGCATCTTTGGTAGCTTGGCACGCATGCACGTACTCGAGGAGACGCAGTAGAAATGGGACACGTAGATCGCATAGATGCTGATGATGGGCTATGACGTGGCAAATAAGGCGTATCTTCTATATGAGAGGGATACTGTCCATGCATCATCTCCAGGGATGTCATTTTAAATGAAAGCAACGTCATCGGCACCAACATCATCTGCGAAGAGATAGCAGAACCAGTAGCTCATGAAGTAGTGGGAGCAGAAATTTTCCCTGACCCCGTCTCTCTTGTCTGTTCCTCCACTATGACAATGGGAGAACCACTCTATTCTCCCGTGACTGATGTAGCAGATACAACGGCCTCATCGGGAGAAGCAGAGGAAGGAGATGCAGCATCACTAGCACCAGCAGTTGTGCCTTCAGCACCGAGCCAGCCACACGCTAACTTCATGGCACCAAGTCCCACGTACCCTCTCAAGGTGCACTACAAGCCTGGTGAGCCACATTTATGGATGATGCAAAAGCCAGATCGATGAATGTCGCAGTTGCTGTAGACTCTCATGAGCCGACGTCGAACAAGGAGGCCATGGCTACACGAGATGAAGCAGATTGGGCGCAAGCTGTCTAGCAAGAGATACAGTCGTAACTCGAGAACAGTACGTGGGAGCTGACTGAGCGTCCACCTAGATGCAAGGTTATTTTGTGCAAGTGGGTATTCAAGAAGAAGAGGGGCGCAGATGGCAACCTCATATGTACAAGGCGAGGGTGGTTGGCAAGGGCTACTCATAGCACGGAGGCATAAACAACACACAAACCTTTCTTACTATTGCAAAGCTTGTCTCTGTCCGCCCGCTCCTTTCTTATGCACTAGTTGAGGATTTGAAATTGGATTTTGAAATTCACCACATGGATGTCAAAAGAACATTCTTGAATGGTGACTAGGAGGAGGAAATCTACATGGAGCAGCTGGAGGGATTTGTCATGGATGGCCAAGAGTAACTGGTTTGCAAGCTCCATAAGTTGTTGTACGGCCTCAAGCAAGCGTCGCGTGCTTGGAACCAGAAATTGGATGCGGCGCTATAGGGTACGGGGTTTGAGCGCAGTGAGTGTGACTACAGTGTCTATGGCTGGCAGCATGGTCATGAGGTGCTCATCATCCTCATCTATGTGGATAACATGCTCCTCCTTTCCAACAGTATGTCTGCACTACAGGAGTTCAAGGAGTCTATGTAGGAACGCTTCTAGATGTCTTATCTCCGGGAGGCATCATACTTCCTCGGACTCTAGATCACGCGTGACGGTAAATCACACTCTCTCTCGCTATAGTAGAACTGCTACATCAAGGTTGTTTTGCAGCGGTTTGGCATGGCACATGCCAAACCCATCGGCACGTCGTTGGAGACGTAGCAGTACCTTGTGAGATTCAATGGAGAAGCAGATGTAACTGAGCGAAAGAAGTACTAGAGCGCCGTCGGCAGCCCCATATACCTGATGGTTGCAACCAGGCCAGACCTCGCACAGGGTGTTAGCGCTATGAGCTTGTACATGGCGAACCCCGGACCTCAGCACCAGAAGGCAGTGAAGCAGATTTTCCGTTACCTTGTTATAACCATCAACATCGGCATTACCTACAACGGCAACGACATCAACATCATATGCTATACATACACAGATCAGGCTTCAAACCCTGAGGATCAAGGTGGGGCTATCACCTGGTACAGCAAGCGGTAGGTTGTCGTGGCTACCTCAAGCACAGAAACTAAGTATGTCTCCTTCATCTTTAGAGCCAAGGAAGTAGTTTGACTTTCGCGTCTCATGGCCTAGATGAGTGGGAGTGTACCAGTTCCAGATCCTGTGTGCGTTGAGAACCTGAGCGCAATCGCGCTCGCCAAGAATCTTGAGCACCATGCTCGCAGAAAGCACATGCACATCGCATATCACATCATTAGGCACTTGGTGTAGGAGGGTGCTATGAAGCTGGAGTTTAGTCCAACTAGCATACAGGTCGCTGATTTCTGTACCAAGACAGTGACCTGTGAGAAGCAACAATTGAGCATGAAGGCATGTGGACTCAGCCTACTCTGACCATGGCAAAGTAGAAGATTGTTGGAAAAGGAGCCATTCGACTCAGTTTCAGGTCCACAAGAACAAGTTCCGGGAAAGTACCAGATGCGTTGCGATCATTGATCTTATTTTATAATTGGAAAGATCAGGTGGCAAAATGTCTACGGTCCAAGTTTGAGGCCAATCCAACGGTCGGATTGGGAGACATGAATTTTCGAAGTTTGCGGGGTCATCGGCCACCGATATCTAGGTGACCATGGGCGATGGCTCCATGCCTTAGCCTGAGAAAAGAAAAGGCAAGAGGTCCAGGGTCAAGACGTGATGGGAGAAACATTGAAAAAGGCCCTAGATTCTTGGGTTGCCTTGTCAGAGTGTGCTGACTAGGAAAAAGGTACCTCTCCTTACTTTTTAGGTGATGTGAGAACCTTGTGTGCTAGCCATGGACACATGTCCATTCTCCATGGAATTGTGGGTTATGGGACCACTGGGAGTGTGCCATGAGAGCGTTTTCTAGCTCTCAAGGTTGTGTGTGAGTGGTCAGCCTGATTGCTAGGATGATTTCCTCTCTTGTGTGAGATTAGGGACTCTAGTGTGTGAGCCTTAGCCTCCATGGCTAAGTGGTGTGGCTTGAGAGAGTTGTGACTTGCCCAAGTTCTAGCTCTATATGTACTCCATCATTTTGAGTGATTCATCAACCATTCGTCAACACAAGTCATGCCCTTCCAGTCCCACATGCTTCTTGCCCCAAGGCTCCCTCTCTCCTCTACATCCAACATTGCGCACCATCTCCAACTTTGAGCAACAATTGAAAATTGGCTTTTTGGAGGGAAAGCAACATTACGAGGCATTGTGTGCAGCAGGGGAGCGTGCAATGGAGGTACTATAGCTAGTCCATACAGATTTGTTTGGGTCAATGCAGACCTAGAGCTTTGGAGGCCATTGGTATTTTCTAACCTTCATGAATTATTTTTACCTTTACACTATTGTGTACTTCCTTTCCTCCAAGGACTAGTGCTTTGACAGGTTTTAGGAGTTCAAGGCAATGCTGGAGTATGAGACGGGCAAGAAAATCAAGGTGTTCCGTAGCGAGTTTGGTGGCGAGAACGTGAGCAAGGCATTCATGACTACCTTGTAGCAGTTGGCATCAAGGCGTAGAAAATCGCGCCACACTTGATGTAGCAAAATGGTGTAGTTAACATGCGAATCGCAAAATTGTTGAGCCGGCACACTCCATGCTGCACGCGGCTGGACTCAACTAGGACTTCAGAACCGAAGTAGTGAGCACTGCTGTGTACATCAAGAACCGAAGTCCAACTAAGGTATTGGAGTAGATGATGTCGTAGGAGGCATGGTTCAGCAAGAAGCTAAACGTGGGCCACCTCCTTGCGTTTGGGAGCTTCGTGCACATACACGTGCCCAAGGAGAAGCGGTAGAAGTGGGACGCAAAGAGCGTGCAGATGCTGATGATCGGCTATGATGTGACTAGTAAGGCGTATCGCCTCTATGAGAGGGATACTAGCCATGTCATCATCTCTAGGGATGTGGTGTTCTACGAGAGTTACATCATCGGCACCAACATTGTTTGTAAGGAAGCAACAGAACCACATGCTAACGAGGTAGTGGGAACAGATTCCTTTTAAGACCCAGTATCTCTTGACCTTTCATCCACTGTGATAGTGGGAGAATCTCTCTACTCTCCTTTGTTTGATGCAACACATATCATTGCCTCATCGACAAAAGCAGAGGGAGGAGATAGAGTTCCACCAACAACTCCACTTGTACCTGTAGGGTTGCGCCAGCCGCTCGATAATGCCCAAGCACTATGTTCTACGTACTCTCTCAAGGTGGGCTACAAGCCTGGTTAGCGCGGGCATTTTAGGATGCTACAAAAAAACAGACCAGATGAATGTTGTTATTGCTGATTCAGATGAGCTAACATCCTATTAGGAGGCAATGGCTGCACCAGATGGAGCGAATTGGGCACAAGCCGTCCGCACGAGATACTGTCGCAGCTCAGCACTTGCACATGGGAGCTGACTGAGCGTCCACCTCGATGCAAGGTAATCAAGTGCAAGTGCAGATGGCAATGTCAGAAAATACAAGGCGAGGCTCGTCGCCAAGGCTAGTCGTAGTAGGAGGGCATCGACTACACTGAAACCATTGCTCATGTTGCAAAGTTTGCCTCTCTGTGTATGCTCTTTCTTATGTAGCAACTTAGTGTTATGTTCTGTGTATGCCCCTTGTCCAATCAGCGGAAGATTTAAACTGGGTTTGCACTGCGCTTGTAGCGCAAGTCCCCCAGCGACACGAAGAGTGGCTGAGAGAGACAAGGCATGCATTGCTCATCCTTGTGGAGTAAGTCCCCTTGGTCTACTCTTGGTAGTCTACCTGGTGCATGCTCCTTAGGTTAACTTCCTATAGCCTAGTGGGTGAAGGGGCCGTCTTGCAAGCGAGGGGTCCGGGGTCGAATCCCGCCAGGACCAAATTTTCTTTGTGACGAAAAAGGGCCAAGGAAGCTTCCTAGAAGCCTCTACCGTCCAAGGTGGATCAAGCGTCACTTGGCGGTCACAGAGGGTGCCATGTCATCAAAGCTGATGACACTATCTAAGGTGGCCTTGGAGGGAGGCCCCTCCAAGGAGCCACTGGGAGCACTGACCAGAGACTATATAAGGCATGTCATTTGCATGTGATTATACATCATCTCTTACTCTTGAGACTTGGGAGAAAGCGTATCCCTTGCTGGCCACCAAGAAAGAGGGTAAAGAACAAGTGCAAGTGCACTCTTTGGTGTGTAGCATTGCCACTTGGGTGAGAATTTGGAACACTCTCCGGCCACGGTTGGGACAAGCTAAGTGAACCTTTTAGCGTCGAAACACCACTCAGTAGGTGATCTCTACCTTGGTTGAAATACCAAGGGCGGTCGGCGGTTTGCCTGTCGGCGCTGTTTACTCTAGGCCGTGGCCAAGTGCGGAGTGACAAAGGGTTATGGGCCCACACTGATCGGGAAACTTGGTTCTTTGTACCACCGCTCAGTTCACTTGGGAGGTACTTCCGCAGCAGACTAGACACCACTGCTCCATCTGCTTCATCGTCGGTCCACTTGGACCAAGGTACGCATTGTGAGAGACCGGATGCAGGTTGGACACGTGGTCCAATTTTGCTCTCCACGGACAATGAACGAGGATACGCTCTGCCATTGTTGGTATGACCCTCGAGTCCTAAGCGGGTTACGCTCTGCCCTTGTGGGTACAACCCCGTGAGTGTAGGAGCACCTCCTCCACAGTAGCTAGGAGACCATCGGCTGGAGGAGTATGCAACGGATTGCACCTTGAAAATCTGTAGCAGTCATCAGCCTCATCAGCCTACATCCGCCTTAATGAAGCAGAACAGCAATGACTAAGTGAGCATCCTTGACCACACCGCAATCATGCCGAGGGGTCAAGAGATTGTTCCTGTCACCTCACGGCCCGCCGAGTTGGGTGCGGCCAACGCCATCGCACGCTTTGATGGCAAAGCCTTTGGCACGTGGAAATGGCAATTTGAGGTGGTGATGCGCGTACGCGGGTACCTCAACATGCTGAAAGGGACATAGGTAGCACCAGATGATGAGGCAAGCACAGAATACGCAAGGTGGCAAGAGCGGAATGACATCGCTCTCGCACTCCTCGTCACGTCCATAAGTCCCTCCTTAATGTCCCATATTGAGGGGTGCACGACGGCACCTAAGGCTTACACCAAGCTGACGTACGTGTACCAGTCAACTTCCCTCACCAATCGACTCTTCATCCTGCAATGCCTCATCGGGCTGCGGGTGGGTGAGGGAGAATCCATCTTGGATTTCCTCCAACACTTCGAAATACTGCTTCAAGAAGCCAACGCAATGTCCTGGCAGCTCGACGAACAGATGCAGGCCATGATTCTCCTCATGGCCTTGCAGCCAACCTCGAGCCCCATGATCACCACCTTGGGTGGTTGGGAGGAGTTGGAATTCACGCACCCTCGTGTCTCCGAGTTTGTCCGGAACGAGGCCATGCGGCGCAGCAATGGCATCATCAACAACGCCGCGTACGCGAGTGGCTCGAGAGGCACCTCCTCTCATGGCAACAGCAAAGGCAGTGGCGGCGGGAAGAGCGGCAAGAAGAAGGGCAAGTGCCACAATTGTAGCAAGGCGGGGCATTGGGCATGGGAGTGTCGCGCACCAAAGAAGGAAGGAAGCGGTGGTGGGAGCAGCAGCGTAAGTAAGAAGATGGACTCGACGTCCACGAGCATGATGGGCGAGAGCAAGGCCCCTCCCAAGGGCTCTGCGTTGCTGCGGCCGGGAGCCTTCAGGTTTGACAGTGGCACAAACTACCACACCTCTCGCAAGGCATTAGGGTTCTCGTCCCTCATACCGTCTACGGCCAAGTTCTGGTGCGCCAACGGCGTCATTGAGTACGCGGCTGGTGAGGGAGAGAAGGTCATGCACACGCGGCTCAACAGAGCCAACAAGGAGTTGCGGCTGCAGAACGTCCTCTACATGCCAACTTTTTCGCGAATTTCCTCTCCGTCTCGGGGATTACAGATCACACGATGACGGTGGTCTTCACATAGAAGGAAGCCGTCATCCTGAAGAACAAGAACATGATAATTACCTACGCTGCGTCAGACCTTGTCGCCAAGGTACCACGAATAGATGGACTCTACGTTCAGCAGGCAAAAAGTGCGAAAGGGCACGCTAGGACGGCAGAGGCAGTAGCAGAAGTTGCACCATCGCCAAACGCAAAGACACCATCCATGCCGCTTGTTGTGGCGGCTAAAGACGCGGGAGCAGCAACTGCAAAGCTGTCGCACAGACGCCTTGGGCACGTGGCCGATAGCACCCTGTAGGTCATGTAGGAGCAGAAGCTTGTACGCGGGCTGGAGGGGTGTGAGCTGAAGAGTGGATGCAACGCTGGGTATGAGGCTTTCTTGGAAGGGAAGACAAAGCGGAAACGCTTCTCCAAAAACGTTTGCAGAGCAGAGGGCATACTCGACCTCGTCCAGAGCAACGTGTGTGGCTCCATGCGTACCACGTCCAACGGCGGCTCCAAGTACCGCCTCACTTACATCGATGATTACTCTCAAAAGGTGTGGGTGTACTTCCTCAAAACAAAGGGAGAGGTGCTGGAGCGCCTGCAAGAGTTCGTCGCCATGGTGGAGTGACAAACCGGGTGGAGGGTCAAGGCCCTACGGAGCGACAACGGCGGGGAGTATGAGGGGTGCAAGCTGTGGCTTCGGGCACACGGCATTGTCCACTAACCTACTAACCCCTACACACCGCAGAGCAATGGTGTGGCCGAGCGCATGACCCAGACCATGATGGCCTTTACGCGAACCATGCTCTTTGACTCAAAGCTCCCTCCTCGCTTCTGGGCGGAAGCAGCGCGCACTGCATGCTACCTCATCAACCTCATGCCTGTTGCAGCACTGTACAGCAAGGGGACAGAAAAGGAGCAAAGTGCAGAACGCATGACACCGTAGGAGGCGTGGTTGGGAAAGAAGCCGGATGCCTCTCACCTAAAGGCATTCGGCTGCACAGCTTGGGCCAAAGTCCAGGACGGGCAAGGAGCGAGGAAGCTGGATGCACGTGCGCGTAAATGCGTGATGATCGGCTACGAGGCCGCACACAACGTGTACAGGCTGTGGGACCAGGCAGTAGGGAGAGTCATCACCTCCATAGATGTGACCTTCTAAGACGAGTCACATGGCAAGGGAGAAGTACTGGACCCACAGAACTCTCCAAAACAGGGAGAGTGGATCGTGCTGCCGGAGGCCGGTGACACACCCCGCCTAACTGGCGTGGGACGCCAGTGGCCGTAGATAGCAAGGCTACCAATTAAGGGAGAACGTCCGCTCAGGCTGAAGTGGAGTTGACATCCGACACCGCGTCAGAGACATCCGAGGCCTCCTTGGAGGCCGATGGGTCTTCCCTTCCAACGACCCCTCTTGGGGAAGCATAGCAGCAGCAGCAGCACGAGGAGCCAGCACCAACACCACTACGCAGTGAGCGCCAAGCAAAGCCTGCGAAGCAGTAGGACGGAGGGAAGGCCATGTGGACTGGCCTGAGCTGGTCGTGCCTTGCGTAGGGAGAGCTGGCTACCATCGATGAGGCTCTCTCGCCGCCGGACGCCGTTATGTGGAAGGAGGTGATGGAGAGCAAGCTTGTCTCCATCGAGGAGAACGGAACATGGGAGCTGGTGGACACACCACCAAATGCACACGTGGTGGGCGTGAAGGGGGTCTTACGCATCAAACGCAAGCAAGACAACAGCATCAACAAGTAGAAGGCAAGGATCTTCGCGAAGGGGTTCTCGCAGAGAGTAGGGTCTGAGTATGACGAGACCTACTCTCCTGTCGCGTCCTTCCCCTCCATCCGTACCTTGCTGGCTGTGGCTGCGGGGCGCAACATGGAAATCCACCAGATGGACGTCAAAACCGCCTCCCTCTATGGGAAGCTTGACAAGGAGATACTAATGGAGGTGCGCGAGGGTGTCAAGGAAAAACCGGGCAGGTGCGTCGCCTCATCAAGGCGCTCTATGGGCTGAAACAGGCCCCAAGGATCTGGTACAGGAAGGTGGACAGCTTCATGGTAGGCTTTCGCTAATCGCTCTGCCACAACGACCCCATTGTGTACGTGCGTGCGGATGACCGGGGGCTCTTGCTAGTAGCGCTGTACATGGATGACATGATTCTGGCCTCCACCTCCATGAAGGCCCTCGAGGACCTCAAGGAGAAGTTGCATGGGCGATTTTAGATGAAGGACATGGGCGAGCTCGAGTACTACTTGGGCATCGCCATACATCGCAACCAAGCTGCAAGCACCATCGAGCTCAACCAGACGAAGGACATCTCAGAGGTGCTTCGGCGCTATGGCATGGAAGATGCCAAATCCCTCAGCACTCTGCTCCCCACGAAGTGCATTCTCACCTCCGCCCACTCCCCCAGTACCGAAGCCGAGCACCGCAAAGTACAGGATGTGCCGTACCAGCCTGCGGTGGGTGGCATCATGTATGCCATGGTTGGCACGTGGCCAGACATTTCCTTTGCTGTGGGGCTAGTCAGTTGGTTCGTGGCCAACCCTTGGCCACTCCACTGGCAAGCCGTGAAGCGCATTTTGCGCTATCTCAACAAGACACGGCACATGGGGCTGTAGTACAGTGACCTTCAAGGAACAGACCGTTTGCGCCTTAAGTGCTACACCGACGAAGATTTTGGAGGCAACGTGGATGACAGGAAGTCCACCTCGGGCTTTGTGTGCTTTGTGAACGGCGGCGCTATGTCGTGGGCCAGCCCCAAGCAGGACTGTGTCTTCATCTCAACCGCAGATGCTAAGTACGTGGCGCTGTGTGAGGTATGCAAGGAGACGCAGTGGCTACGGAGCTTGCTCGTTGAGATGCACGCACCACAGAAGGAGGCCATTGTTGTCCATGTCGACAACCAGAGCGCGATGGACATCGTATTCAAGGACACCCTCTCCATGCGGTCCAAGCACATCCACATTTGCTGTCACTACACGCGCGACCTCGTCGCCAAAGGAGTTGTGGATCTGTAGTATATTGCGACCAAGCAGATGCTCGTGGACTTCCTGACGAAGCCGCTGGATAGTGACTGGCACATGACATGGGCACGAGGCATTAGGATGGTGAGCGCAGTAGACAAGGGTTGAACGGGCGGCCTACTTCACAGATGGCTGACATTGCTGGGCCAACGGCCGCAGCAGGAATCTAGGTGCAGATGGACGTAGGTGCAAGGGAGAGTTTGTTTTTTTCTGTGTACGTCCCTGGTCGAATCAGCGGAAGATTTAGACTGGGTATGCACTGCGCTCGTAATGCAAGTCTCGCAGCGACACGAAGAGAGGTTGAGAGAGACAAGGCATGCACTGCTCATCCTTGTGGAATAATTCCCCTTGGTCTACTCTTGGTAGTCTACCTGGTGCATGCTCCTTAGGACAACTTCCTATAGCCTAGTGGGTGAAGGCGCCGTCTCGCAAGAGAGAGGTCCGGGGTCTAATCCTCCCAGGACCAAGTTTTCTTTGTGACTAAAAAGGGCCAAGGAAGCTTCCTAGAAGCCTCTAACGTCCAAGGTGGATCAAGCGCCACTTGGCTGTTTTAGAGGATGCCATGTCCTCAAAGCTGATGACACTGTCAAGGGTGGCCTTGGAGGGAGGCCCCTCCAAAAAGCCACTAGGAGCACTGACCAGAGACTATATAAGGCGTCATTTGCATGTGATTATATATCATCTCTTACTCTAGAGACTTGCACGAAAACTAATCCCTTGTTGGCCACCAAGAAAGAGGGTAAAGAACAAGTGCAAGTGCACACTTTGGTGTGTAGCATTGCCAATTGGGTGAGAGTTTGAAACACTCTCCGGCCACGGTTGAGACAAGCTAAGTGAACCTTTTGGTGTGGAAACACCACTCCGTGGGAGATCTCTACCTTGGTTGAAATACCAAGGGCGGTCCGCGGTTTGCCTGTCGGTACTGATTACTCTAGACCGTGGCCAAATGCGGAGTGACACTTAGGACTCTGTGATCCACCACATGGATGTCAAGGCCGCATTCTTGAATTGTGGCTTCGAGGAAGACATCTATATGGAACAACCAGAAGGATTTGTCATGGATGGCCAAGCATACCTGGTTTCTAAGTTGCAGAAGTTGATGTATGGCCTCAAATAAACGTCGCGTGCTTGGAACCAAAAGATGGATGTGGCGCTGCAGTGCATGGGGTTCAAGCGCAGCGAGTGTGACTACAGCGTCTATCTCGAGCAGCATGGGCTTGAGACCCTCATAATCATTTTCCATGTGGCTGACATACTCCTCCTTTCTAATACCATGTTTGCACTACAGGATTTCAAGGAGGCAATGCAGGAGCGCTTGTAGGTGTTTCATATCGGCACGACGTCAAACTCCCTCGGTATCCATATTGATAGAACTGGAGGAGAGAGGGAGCCCTGGAGTAGCAAACATGTGGGACTGAAAGGGCATTGCTTGTGCTCAAGAATGGTTATTGAATCACACAAAACATTGGAGTACATGTAGAGCTAGAGCTTTGGTATATCAACCCTCTCACAAGCCACAACACTTAGCCATGGAGTCTAAGCCTCACATACTAAAGTCCTTAATCTCATACAAGAGAAGAATTTTGCCTACCAAATAGGCTGACCACTCACACACGACCTACAGAGCTACAAAAAGCTCGCATGGCACACTCCTCGTGGTCATATAACCCACAATCCCATGCAAAATTGCCATGTTGCCATGACTAGCACACAAGGATCTCAACTCACCTTAAAAGTAAGGAGAGGTACCGTTTTCCTAGTTGCAAACAATGATAAGGCAACCCAAGAATGTAGGGCCTTTTTGGACATTTCTTACATCAGGTCTTGACCCTGTACCTCTTCCCTTTTTCTTTTGTCAGGTTGAGGCATGGAGCTATCGCCCATGGTCACCCAGATATTGGTGGTCAATGACCCCGAAAACTTTAAAAATTCAGATCTCCCTGTCCCATTGTTGGATATGCCTAAAACTTGGATAGTAAACCATTTCTACTTGATCTTTCCAATGGTCAAGACGGATTGACCATCAAAGAAGGCATTTGGTCATTTCCTTGAACTTACTCCTATGGACCTGAAACTGAGCCGGATGGCTCCTTTCCCAACAATCTCTGATTTTGCCACACTCAGAGTGGACTAAGTCCACATGCCTTCATACAAAACTACTTCTCACGAGTGACTGGTTTGGTTCTGAAAGCAGCAACCTGCTTGCTGGTTTCAGTGAATTCCAGCTTGATAGTAACCTCCAACACCATGTCTCTGATGAAATCATATGCAATGTTTATGTGCTTGGTACATGCATGATGCTCATGATTCTTGGCGGATGCAATAGCACTCTGGTTGTCAGCGCGTAGAGGTCTTGACCTAATATTCTCATTGTCCATGGCTGATATTTGGACAGGCACACGACGGACTAGGCATGCACTACTTCCTTGGAATAAGTCCCCTAAGTCTGGTCCAGATAGACAAAGCATGCAATGCTTTTTTGGAGCAAGTCCCCTTGGTCTAATCTGGATAGTATAGACAGCAAAGACTACCTAGGACAACTCCTTGTGGCTTACACATTCCAAAGTTAGTCTCTCGAGCGAAAGGTCACTCGGTCAAATCCCAGCCCGGTGACTAATTTTTTTTATGACCAAAAGGGGGACAGGAAGGTTCTAAGAGACATCTTAGAACACTCCAAGGTCCTTCCTGGTGGCTGGCACCACTTGGCAGTCACAGGGAGCGCCATGTAGGCAAGGGGGATGATGCAATCCACATTGCCCCAAAAGTCGCTCATCCAAGGAGCCACTGCACGCCTATGCTATAGGCTGGCTATAGGACTATGAGAACATGTCAGTTTCTTGTCATTGAGTACATTTCTTACCTTTGAGACTCCTCACAAAGTTGTCCACCAGAGGCAGACACTGAAGAAGCATTAGTTGATCTACGCCCCAGGAGTTCGCTCCTCGCGCAAAAGTGACCAAGTGCTAAGGACACAGTGCAAGGAAGTGATTCCTATGAGCTGTTAAGTATGGAACATTGGCTCTGAGGTTGATGTCATCTCTTGGTTGTAATACCAAGAGCGATCGGCGGGAACCATTGTGTTGCAACCCGTTCTCTAGACTGTCGCCTCAGGCAGGTTGACAGAGGGTTATGGGTCCATACTGACTAGTTGTGAGGCAGGCTTCTACGCACTCTTGCGTCCTCTCTGCCCTGCAGCACGCATCATCTCCATCAGCTCCATGTGCTCCATCTGCTCCGTCGGTTCCAACGGAGGGTGCTTGGACTTAGCAAACAAGGGCGAAGGATAAGCTCTGCCCTTGGAGGTACGACCCTTGGGCCCTAACCAGGATAAGCTCTGCCCTTGGAGGCACGAACCTAGGTTTGCTAGTGTCCGTTCTTCTCTATTTGCAGGTGATCAAGGGCTAAGGGGTAAGCGACATATCTTCACCTTCTAAACCGGTAGCAGACAACAGCCTACGTCAGCCTAGATCGGCCTCAGCAAAGCAGAGAAGCAGAGAAGCAGAGAAGTAGTATGACGACAATCGCGATGCTCACTCTCAAGGATGTCACTGGTGGGTTGTCAAAGTTCATAGGGTTTGGGTTTCCCTTGTGGAGATTGGAATTTGATATTTTCATGAGGGTGCGTGGCTACATGAAGATATTCCTTGGAGAAGAGGTTGAACCTCCAAAAACAGATCCGGGATATGAAGCATGGAGTGTCAGAAATGACATGGCGCTTGCGTTTCTTGTGACATCACTGGATGAGTCACAGCATGTCCACCTCCAAGGTATCACACATGCAACAAAGGCTTATGAGAAGCGTGCACGTGTACACCAATGAATGGCTCTTGCAAATCGCCTCTTTATCCTTCAAAAACTGATTTTGACGAGGTTGAGCGAGGGAGAGTTGATTCTGGACTTCCTCTTGCAGTTTCAGGGACTACTACAGCAAGTGACCTAAATGAACTGGGAAATCCACACCAACATGCAGGCCATGATCCTCATGGCACAACCTCAAAGCTGGGGTCCTCTGATCATTGTCTTTGGCCGTTGGAAGGAGGAGAATTTGACGTATGAGGTAGTGTCCGAGTACATGCGAAACGAGGCCATGCGTCGCAGCGGTAGTGAGGTTAACATTTCAGCCTATGCTGCATAGTACGGTGGTCGTCGCAATAATTCCTGTTCTGCTCAGAGCAGTAGCACAAGCGGTAGCGGTGGAGGACAGGGCAATGGTGGCGATGGAAAGAGTTCAAAGAGTCCTGGGAAGTGCCATAACTGTGGCAATCCTGGGCATTGGGCATGGGAGGGCAGGGCTCCCAAGAAGGAAAACGGAGATAATGGTGGTAAATATGATGGCAAAGGAAAGGGTAAGGAGTTGAAAAACATGATGGCTGAGAGCGTGCCGGAAACCAAGGGACCGGCACTGCTCAAGCGTGGAGCCTACGGGCTCGACTCTGGCACGAACCACCACTCTTCAAGGGAGAAGGATGAGTTCATCTCCATTGGGGACACTAAACGTTGCGTTAGATGTGTTAACGGTAGCCTTGTCTATGCGCAAGGCGAGGGAGATAAGTTGATCAGCATCAACGTGAACGCTGTTGAAAAATAATTGAAGCTATAGAACGTCATCTACATGCCGTCTTTTGCGGCAAACCTCTTGTCAGTGTCCAAAATCACGGACCACAACATGACGGTCGTCTTCACAGAGGAGGAGGCCGTGATTCTTAAGAACAAGGACATCAAGATCTCCTATCCCAGAGAGACTTGTCGCACAGGTCCCAAGAGTTGATGGGCTCTACGTGTTGCAGACCAAACCCCTTGAAAGTACAAATGAGGGATATGTGACGATTGAAGAGCCCAAGTCTCCAAAGCCTGATGTTGCACCACAAGCCGTCACCATGGCGGCCAACTCCACCGACACAAATGTTGTGTTCTGGCATAGGCGGTTTGGCCATGTGGCCGACAGCATACTGCAAGCTTTGCAGCAACACGAAGTGGTTCATGAGATGGAGGGATACAAGGCCAAGGATGATGGAAAGTGAAAAAAGCTGTGTGAACCATGCCTCCAAGGCAAGGCAAAGAGAAAACCCTTTGAGCGTAATGGACAGCGTGTGGCAGCAATCTTGGACCTGATTCACTATGATGTGTGCGGACTATTCCGCACCCCTTGGAACGGCACGAGCAAGTACTTATTGACCTTCATCGATAAAGAGTCAGAAGATGTGGATATTCCTTAAGCCAAAGGGAGAGGTCAAGGAGAAGCTACAAGAGTTTGTCGCGATGGTAGAGTGGTAGACAAGCAAAAAAGTCAAGGCACTACACACGGATAACGGTGGTGAGTACGAGGCGTGCAAAGGCTAGTTGAGCCAACACGGCATCAACAACCAGACCACCACGCCTTACACCCCCAAGAGCAATGGCGTTGCCGAGCGGATGAACTAGACTATCCTTGGCATGACACGATGCATGCTCTTTGACGCCAAACTCCCACCTCGCTTCTGGGCTGAAGCTGCAAGAACTGCTTGCTACCTTGTGAATCTCACTTTCGTAGCCGCGCTTGGAAGGCGTGGTAAGAAGCAGTAAGAAAAGCAGCTCAAGACACCACAATAGGCTTGGTCAGGGAAGAAGCCACATGCCTCACACTTGAGGGCCTTTGGCTGTACTGCTTGGGCAAAGGTCCAAGCAGGAGAAGGAAGTGGCAAGCTGGATGCACGTGCTCGTAAGTGTGTAATGGTCGGATACGATACCGCACACAAGGTGTACAGGCTCTAGGACCAAGCGGCTAGAAAGCTCATCAAGAGCCGAGATGTCGAATTTAATGAAAGGACGCTCAGCAAGGGAGAGTCGCTGGACCCTGTCCATGCTCCCAAACAAGGAAAGTGGGTTGTATTGCTCGAGTCAGGTGATCAAGCACCAGAAAACTTGCAGATGGTGCTAGTGAAGGATAGTGCTACAGGGAGAGTGGCTCTGTAGGGTGACACAGCGACGAACTCTGAGACTGAGTCCGAGTCGTCCAAGGCCTCTGAGTCAAACTCTGAGGTCGGTGGCTCTTCCTCAAACAACGGATCACTGGCAACGCAGGAGTAGTAGAAGCAACTAAGTCTTGAAGCACCACTAGCAACACTCCGACATAGTACTCGCCAAAACAAACCTCTGCCCAAGTACGATGTTGAGAGTGCATAATGGACCGGACTCAGCTGGTCATGCTTGGTCAGGGAGAGCCTGTGACCGTAACAGAGGCTATGAACGTGCCACATGCAGCCAAGTGGAAGGAGGTAGTGGATAGCGAACTCACATCCATTGAAGAGATGGCAACATGGGTTCTGATGGACCGGTCCCCAAACGCACACATGATGGGGTCAAAGTGGGTATTCCAAAAAACGTTCAAGCAAGATGGTACTATCGACAAGTACAAGGCAAGAGTGGTGGCAAAGGAATTTTCCCAGCGCGCAGGCTCAGAGTACAAGGAGACCTTCGCGCCTGTCGTCACCTTTGCCTCCATCAGATCCATGCTAGGCATCGCTACTGCAAATGATCTGGAGGTCCTCCAGATGGATGTCAAGATAGCTTTCCTCTACGGGAAGCTAGACAAAGAGGTCCTTATGGAAGTGTGCGAGGGAGTAAAAGCTCCACAGGGCAAGGTTTCCAAACTGGTCAAAGCACTCTACCGGCTGAAACAGGCCCCAAGGATGTGGTACAAGGAGATGGACGCCTTCATGGCCGGGCTCACATTCACACACTACCAGAATGACCTTAGTGTCTATGTGCGGGAGGATGAGAAAGGCTTGATGTTGGTTGCACTGTACGTGGATGACCTGATCATCTGCTCGTCATCAGTCGAGCTGTTGAACAAGCTGAAGACATATCTCAACAACAGGTTCAAGATGAAGGACATGGGTCTGCTTGAGTTCTACCTTGGTATAGCCATCCACCGCAATCGGGCTCAGGCACCATCGAGCTGAACCAGACCAAGTACGTCGTGGAGGTCCTCAAGCGCTACAACATGGAGGAGTGCAAGCCCATTTGCACACCCATGACAACAGACATCAAGCTCTCCTCCTCCATGAGCCCCAGCACGGAAGCAGAACGGTGTGAGATGGAGAACATTCCCTACCAGTCCGCTGTTGGCAGCCTCATGTATGCCATGGTAGGAACACGCCCTGAAATTTTCTATGATGTGGGACAAGTGAGCAGGTTTGTGGCCAATACAGGCCCACAGCACTGGCAAGCAGTCAAGCACATCATGTACTATCCAAAGAAGACCCGACATATGGGACTCCAGTTTGGAGGCCAAGGAGGATCTCATCCCCTGCGGCTGGTGTGCTACACAGACTTCGACTCGGGAGGAAGAATCGATGACAGAAAGTCCACCTCGGGCTTTGGGTGCCTCTTGAACGGTGGTGCAGTCCCTTATGCAAGCAGAAAGCAAGAGTGTGTCTCCCTCTCTACTGTTGAGGCAGAGTTCATCGCTCTGTCAGAAGCATGCAAGGAGACACAATGGCTACGCAGTTTACTTGCTGAGATGAACGTCTCACAAACGGAGGCAACAAAGGTCCGCATTGACAACGAGAGCGCCATGAAAATCGCAAAAGATGATGTCATCTCTAGGCAAACCAAGCTCATGGACATCAGGTACCACTACTCACGCGACCTGGTTGCAAAGGAGATCGTGGACCTGCAATACGTGGAGACCGAGAAGATGCTCAAAGATTGCATGACAAAGGCGCTCGACAGCGAATTGCACTCTGCAGGTACTCGAGGCATCGGTTTGGTCAACGCAACGGACGAAGACGGAGGCTGAGATTGCTACAGAGAGAGGCGATCTCACAGATAATGGACGGAGGTGCAAGGGAGAGTTTGTTGACCTGATATGCTCCTTGTCCATGGCTAATACTTGGACAGGCACAGGACGGACTAGGCATGCACTGCTCCCTTGGAGTAAGTCCCTTAAGTCTGGTCCAGATACACAAGGTATGCACTGCTCCTTTGGAGCAAGTCCCCTTGGTCTAATCTGGATAGGATAGCCAGCAAACACTACCTACGACAACTCCTTGTAGTTTAGACGTTCCAGAGTTAGTCTTTGGAGCGAGAGGTCATTGGGTCAAATCCTAGCCTGGTGACTAACTTTCTTTGTGACCAAAAGGGGGACAGGAAGGTTCTAAGAGACATCTTAGAACATTCCAAGGTCTTTTTTGGTGGCTGGCGCCACGTGGCGGTCACGGGGAGCGCCATGTAGGTAAGGGGGGTAATGCAATACAGATTGCCCCCAAAGTGGCTCATCCAAGGAGCCACTACGCGCCTAGGGTAGAGGCTGGCTGTAGGATTATAAGAACCTACGAGTTGCTTGTGATTGAGTATAGTTCTTACGTTTGAGACTCCTCACGGAGTTGTCCAACAGAGGCAGACAATAAAGAAGCATTGCTTGGACTAAGCCCCAAGAGTTTGCTCCTCGCACGAAAGTGACCAGGTGCTAAGGACATAGTGCAAGGAAGTGATTCCTATGAACTGGTCAGTATGGAACCTTGGCTCTGAGAGTGATATCATCTCATGGTTGTTATACCAAGAGCTATCGGCAGGAACCATTGTGCGGGACCTGATTTATAGACCATCGTCTCACGAAGGTTGACAATAGGAGCAGGAACTACTGCCCTCTCACTCATCTCTGCCATGAGCTGTTGGAGACAAATGACTTCTTTGGCTCCAAAGTTGAGAGAGACGTACTCAGCTTGCGTCCTTGAGGTGGCCACGATCACGTGGCATTTGCTACACCAGCTGATGGCACGGCCATTCATGAGGAACAGATGACCAGAGATAGACATGCCGTCCTTAGGGTTTGAAATTCAATCTACGTCTGTGTAGCTGATGATGCTCTTTTCGTATCCGTTGTAGGTGATGCCGATGTTGATGGTTCCAGTAAGGTAGCGAAAGGTTCACTTCACCGCCTTCTAGTCCTTAGGTCCGGGAGGTACCATGTGCTGGCTAATAGCGCTCACAGCCTGTGCGGAGTCTTGCCTGATTGCCACCATCAGGTACATGAGACCGCCGATAGCGCTCCGGTGATTCTGTTGCTTAGCTGCATCTCCTTCTCCTCTGAAACGCACAAGGTACTACCGCGTCTCGAGCCGCGTGCCGATGGTTTTTGCCTTCGTCATGCTGAACCGCTACAAGACATCCTTAACATGACGACTTTGCTGTAGTGAGAGACAGAGAGCGTGATTTGCGGTCACGCGTGATCTGGATGCCGAAGAAGTATGATGCCTATTGGAGATCAGACATCTGACAGTGCTCCTGCATGGCCTCCTTGAACTTCTGTAGTGCAGTCATGCTGTTGGAAAGAAGGAGCATGTCATCCACATAAATAATGATCATGAGGATCTCATGCTCATGTTGCCAGCGATAGACGCTGTAGTCACACTCGCTACGCTCGAATCCCATGCACTTCAGTGCCGCATCCAATTTTCGGTTCCAAGCACAAGATGCTTACTTCAGGCCGTACAGCGACTTTTGCAGCTTGCAAATCAGGTGTTCCTTGTCATCCATGACAAGTCCCACTAGCTGCTCTATGTAGATCTCCTCCAAGTGACCGTTCAAGAATGTTATCTTGACATCCATGTGGTGGATATAAAAGTCCTGAGCTGCTCTATAAGAGAGGATCGTGCGCACAAAGGTAAACTTTGTAAAATGAGCAAAGGTTTCAGTGTAGGCGATGCCTTCCTGCTACGAGTAGCCCTTGGCGACAAGCCTGGCCTTGTACTTTTTTAGGTGGCCACATGCACCCCTGTTCTTCTTTAACACCCAGTTGCACTTGATTGCCTTGCGTGGACGCTCAGTCAGCTCCCACGTACCATTGTCAAGCTGCGACTATATCTTGTACTGCACAGCTTGTGTCAAATTTGCTGCATCTAGTGCAAGAATGGCCTCCTTGTATGACATCGGCTCATCAGAGTCTGTAACAATTGTGACATTCACCTGGTTTGGTTTTTGTAGCATTCAGAAATGGCCAAGCTCACCGGGCTCATGTTGGAAAAGCAGCCATCCAGCTCAGTTTCAGGTCCACAGGAGCAAGTTCCAGGAAACTACCGGATGCCTGCTCCGATCGTTGATACGGCTTCTTTATTGGAAAGATCAGGTGGCAAAAAGTCTACGGTCCAAGTTTCAGGCCGATCCAACGGTCGGACTTGGAGATATGAATTTTCGAATTTTTCGGGATCATCGACCACCGATACCTGGGTGACCATGGGCGATGGCTCCATGCCTTAGCCTGAGAAAAGAAAAAGGCAAGAGGTCCACGGTCAGGACCTTATGGGAGAAATATCCAAAAGGTCCTAGATTCTTGGGTTGCCTTGTCAGAGCGTACTCACTATGAAAAGGGTACCTCTCCTTACTCTTTAGGTGAGGTGAGATCCTTGTGTGCTAGCCATGGACACATGGCGATTCTCCATGGGATTGTGGGTTATGTGATCACTGGGAGTGTGCCATGAGAGTATTTTCTAGCTCTCTATGACGTGTGTGAGTTGTCAGCCTGATTGCTAGGCTGATTTCATCCCCTGTGTGAGATTACAGACTCTAGTGTGTGAGCCTTAGCCTCCATGGCTAAGTGGTGTGGCTTGTGAGAGGGCTAACTTGCCCAAACTCTAGCTCTATATGTACTCCATCATGTTGAGTGATTTAACAACCATTCTTCAGCACAAGTGATGCCCTTCCAGTCTCACATGCTTGATGATCCAAGGCTCCCCCTCTCCTCCAGGTCCAACACTTGGCGTTAGAGCCAAGTTCTGCCACTTTCAGCCAGCACAGGCCGTCACTTTGAGAGTGATGGGTTGGGGTTGAACCTTCACTAAATTTGAGAATGGATCACTACATGTTCATGTTCAATAGACAAGCATTCCAACAAGTGCAAGTTGGCAAAGATCCAACATTTGGATTGAGAGTTATGCTCAAAACAAGGTCGGCCAGGGCTACACTCTTCTCTTTGAGTAAGAATGTCGCGTTGTGTTGACCATAACTCTTTCGTTTCTTTGTCAAATTTAAAAAGTAGCAAAAACGAATTGAAGTATTTTTCTTAAGCTTTCCATTGGTTCAAAAATATTTGCATTCCATTGGTACGTTTGGGGGAAAGGCTGTTTAAAAGCGGGCTGGTGTTTGCAGGAGTAGGAGCGGCAGCATACCTTGTTTCTCAAAAGGGCACATATCTGATACTCCCCTATTGATGAGCCTATTTTATGGGTTGATCTGAAAGGTTTTCAGCTGAAATTTCTAGTGGTGGGCTAATTGTTTTCAAATTCCAAGTCTGCTGGCCTCTACAGTCAATTTTATGTCAGACTGAGTTCTGGTAGAAGCAGCAGCAGAAGCAGGGATAGCGCCCCCACGCAAGGGCAGGACTGAGCATCACTTAAGCTCAGAATGGCAGCAGTAGGCGTGGTAACAGGAGCCTTGTCCTTGGAGAGGCTTGAAGGACGCGCTAATTTATCGTTCTGGAAGATCCGTACTTGCCTCCTTTTGGAAGAGAGGGGCTTGTGGGAGGTGGTGAGCAGCGACGAGCAAGCTCCGCCTCCACATGCAAAAGGCATCACCGCAGCAGAGGTGGTGGCAGGGAAGACGCCGCAAAAAGGTGCAGCAAATGCAAGTTGATGTACAACTGGAGTGGTTGCATATGAGGAGGGGAAGAAGAAGGACAGGCAGGCCTACAAGCTTCTTGTCAACAACATCTCCGACCCGCATCTTCAGTATGTGACTGACAAGGCTACTGCAAAAGAGGGGTGGGACACGTTGTGCAAGAAGTATTAGAGCAAAAATCCTGCATTCCTCATGCTTTTGAAGAGACGATGATGGCACTAAAAATGCACGGTGGCGAAGGGCTGGAGGCGTACCTTGACAGGGGAAAGGAGCTGGAAAAGCAGCTGAAAGCGGCCGGCAACCCTATGGAAGAAACGCGCTTTGTCCTCCTCTTGTTGAGGGGACTCCCAACAAGCTATAACACGGTGCGAGAGACGTTGGAGTGCCAGGCGACTCTCGACCCGGACTTCATTTGCACACACCTGGTGCAGGTCGAATTACGTCGCAATGCAGCAAAGCGCAATGGCGGCAACAGCAGCAGTGAAGCAACTTCTATGGCCATGGGCTTACGCAACCAGCAGCGACAACACTCTGGGCAGTAGAGAGGCAAGAAGAAAGTAGGCAAGTGCCACCATTGCTAGAAAGAAGGACTTTACAAGAAAGAGTGCTTCAAGTTCAAGAGGGACCAGAAGGAGCAGCAGCAGTAGTAGCAGCAAAAGAAGCAATTTCCACAGCAATAGAAGCAGCAATCATAGCAACGTTAGCAACAGCATCAGCAGCAGCAGAACCAGATCGGCGTGCGCCATTTAGGTAACATGAGTGTGGCCAAGGAGGTGCAGAAACGCCTCTTCATAGCAAAGTCTGATATGTCGTAGAAGGAGAAGGCGGATCTGGCGTGGTAGGAGGACTCCCGGTGAACCAAGAGCCTGACGCACCGCAAGGAGTGGTTTATGCAGCTGCTCTCCATTCCCCCCTTGTCCGATTGCTTTAGGTGATGATCGAGTGGTCTATGCTAAGGGGATTGGGACTGTGGAGATGCGGTTGGAGACCCCACGTGGCATTAAAGTGGGAGTGTTCCATGGCGTCCTGTATGTACCTGATGCTGTGTTCAACCTTCTCTCAGTGTCCTCTCTTACCAACACAGGACTACGCGTCGTCTTTGACGACAACTATGGCTACATCCTCGACAAGGAAACAGGAGAGGAGTTGGCCAGGTCGGTGAAAGAAGCCGACATGTACCGCGTGTTGGGAGCGACCAAGATCCCGCGCGAGCAGAGTCTTGCAGCAATGGTGCAGGCCACAGATGGCAAAATCTGGCATGCGCGCCTTGCATGAACTTCAAATGAAGCAGATGGTGCGTGACTTGCCCGCCATTTCTAATTTTGAGCAGCATTTATGCATCGGCTGCTTGGAGGGAAAGCAGCATCATGAGGCATATTTAGGAGCAGGGGAGCGTATGAAGGAGGTGCTGGAGTCGGTCCACACAAACTTTTGTGGCCCGATGCAGACCGAGAGCTTTGGAGGCTGTAGGTATTTTCTCAACTTCATTGATGATTTCAGCCGTTATACTGCTGTGTACTTGCTTTCCTCCAAGGACCAGTGCTTTGACAGGTTGAAGGAGTTCAAGGCCATCGTGGAGAACCAGACTAGCAAAAAAATCAAGGCACTGCACAGCGACCACGGTGGAAATTACCTGAGCAAGTAGTTCCAGGACTGCGTTGCAGCAGCATGCATCAAGGCACAGCGCACTGCGCCATACTCGCCGCAGAAGAATGGCGTAGCAGAACGCGCCAACCGCACCATCGTTGAGTCAACGCGCTCCATGATGCACAAAGCTCCGTTGACCTACGACGTTTGGGGGAAGGCAGTGAGCACTGCGGTGTACATTAAGAACCGTAGTCCAATCAAGGCCCTGGAGCGAATGATGCCGTACGAGGCATGATTTTGGTAATAAGCCGAGCGTGGGTCATCTTCGCGCATTTGGCAGCTTGGCGCACATGGACGTGATGAAGGAGAAGCGGCAAAAATGGGACGCGAAGAGCACAAGATGCTGATGATCGACTATGACGTGGCAAGCAATGCCTATTGGCTCTAGGAGAGGGATACTGGCCACGTCATCATCTTTAGGGATGTCGTCTTCAACGAGAGCAACGTCATCGGCACCAACATTGTCTGTGAAGAGGCAGCAGAAAGAGCAACTGACAAATCAATGGGAGCAGATATCCTCTCTGACCTAGTCTCTCTTGATCCTTCCTCCACTGTGACAGTGGGAGAACCAATCTACTGTCCCATGTCTGATGCAGCAGAAACGGCACCCTCATTGGCAAAAGTAGAGGAAGAAGATGCACCACCATCAATACGAGCAGTCGTGCCAGCAACACCGCCACAACCGCCTGCTAACGCTTCAGCACTTGGTCGAAGGTACCCTCCAGGGTGCGCTACAAGCCGGGTGAGCGCGGGCATTTTTGGATGCTCCAAAAAGCAGACTAGATGAACGTTGTAGTTGCAGCAGACCCTGATGAGCCGACGTCCTACATGGAGGACATGGCTGCATCAGATGCAGCAGATTGGGTACAAGCTCTGAAGCAGGAGATGTAGTCGCAGCAAGAGTTGACTGAGCGTCCACCTGGACGTAAGGTGATTAAGAATAAGTTGGTATTCAAGAAGAAGCGGGGAGCAGATTGCAACCTAGAAAAGTACAAGGCAAAGCTGGTTGCCAAGGGCTACTCGCAGTAGGAAGGCATCGACTACACGAAAACCTTTGCTTCTGTTGAACAGTTTGCCTTTGTGCACACGCTCCTTTCTTATGCAGCAGCTGAGGACGTTGAGATTCACCACATGGACGTCAAGATGGCGTTCCTGAACGGTGACTTTGAAAAGGAGCTTTACATGGAGCAACCGGAGGGGTTCGTCATGGATGGCCAGGAGCTCCTGGCTTGCAAGTTGCAGAAGTCGCTGTATGGCCTCAAGCAAGCGTCGCGTGCTTGGAACCAACCGTTGGATCCAGAGTTGCAGTGCATGGGGTTCGAGCGAGTATGACTCCAGCGTCTATCGCTAGCAGCATGAGCATGAGGTCCTTATCATCATCGTGTATGTGGATTACATGCTCCTCCTTTCCAACACCATGTCTGCACTGTAGGAGTTCAAGGAAGCCATGCAGGGACGCTTCCAGATGTCTGATCTCGGTGAAGCATCATACTTCCTCGGTATCCAGATCACGTTTGACCGCAAATCACGCTCTCTCTCGCTCTAGCAGAGCCGCTACATGAAGGATGTCTTGCAGCGGTTCGGCGTGGCAGAGGCAAAACCCATCGGCAGGCCGTTCGAGATGCAGCAATACCTCGTGAGCTTCAATGGAGAAGCAAATGGAGCTGAGCGGCAGAAGTACCAGAAAGCCGTCCGCAGCCTCATGTACCTAATGGTGGCAACCAGGCCGGACCTCGCATAGGCTGTTAGCGTTGTGAGCCAGCACATGGCCAATCCAGGACCTGAGCACCAGAAGGCAGTGAAGCGGATCTTTTGCTACGTTATTGGAACCATCAACATTGGCATCACCTACAATGGTAAGGACAACAACATCATCGGGTACACAAACAGAGATTGGGCTTCAAACCCTAAGGCCGCAAGTCCATCTCTTTACATGTGTTCCTCATGAATGGTGGGGCCATCTGCTGGTGTAGCAAGCGGCAGGTGGTTGTGGCCACCTCAAGCACAAAAGCTTAGTATATCTTTCTCAGCTTTGGAGTCAAGGAAGCAGTTTGGCTTCAACGTCTCATGGCACAAATGAGTGAGAGTGCAGCAATTCCAGGTCTTGTGCGCGTTGACAACAAGAGCGCAATCACACTCGCCAAGAATCCTGAGCACCATGCATGCACCAAGCACATTGACATCACATATCACTTCATCAGGCACATGGTGCAAGGGGTGCTATCAAGGTGGAGTTCACTCCAACCAACAAGCAGGTCGCTGATTTATGCACCAAGATGACCCGTGAGAAGCAGCAGTTCCGCATGAAGGCATGTGGACTCAGTCCACTCATACTGCGGCAAAGTGGGAGATTGTTGGACAATGAGCCATCCGGCTCGGTTTCAGGTCCACAAGAGCACGTTCCAGGAAACTACTAGATGCCTGCTCCGATCATCAATCTGACCTCTTCATTGGAAAGATCACGTGGCATAATGTCTACGGTCCAAGTTTGAGGCCGATCCAACGGTCGGATTGGGAGATATGAATTTTCAAAGATTTCGAGGTCATCGACCGCCGATATCCGGGTAACCATGGGCGATGGCTCCATGCCTTAGCATGAGAAAAGAAAAAGGCAAGAGGTCCAGGGTCAGGACCTGATGGGAGAAAAATCCAAAAAGGTCCTAGATTCTTGGGTTGCCTTGTCAGAGTGTACTCACTAGGAAAAAGGTACCTCTCCTTACTCTTTAGGTGAGGTGAGATCCATGTGTCCTAGCCATGGGACACATGGCGATTCTCCATGGGATTGTTGGTTATGTGACCACTAGGAGTGTGCCATGAGAGCATTTTCTAGCTCTCTAGGTCGTGTGTGAGTGGTCGGCCTGATTGCTAGGCTGATTTCCTCCCTTGTGTGAGATTATGGACTCTAGTGTGTGAGCCTTAGCCTCCATGGCTAAGTGGTGTGGCTTGTGAGAGGGCAGACTTACCCAAGCTCTAGCTCTATATGTACTCCATCATTTTGAGTGGTTTAACAATCATTCTTCAGCACAAGTGATGCCCTTCCAGTCTCACATGCTCCATGCTCCAAGGCTCCCTCTCTCCTCCAGTTCCAACAGCTCATAGCGCACCCTAAGAGGGTGCCTTTGACCTGGTGATGGAGCAATAGCAGGCGGCAAGCGCGGTACTGCTGGCACAACTCCTCCTACTGATGGAGGTGCATCTTCTTCCTCTACTTCCAACGATGAGGACACTTTATCTGCTACATCAGACATGGGAGAGTGGAGTGATTCTCCCAGTGTCACAGTGGAGGAAGGGTCAAGAGAGAGTGGGCAAGGGAGGATATCTACTCCTACTGCTTCGTGAGATGCTAGTTCTTCTACCTCTTCACTAATACTATTGGTACCAATGACGTTGCTGTCATTCAAGACAACATCCCTCCAGATGATGACATGGCTAGGATCCCTCCCATAGAGGCGATATGATTTACTTGCCACATCATAGCCATCAGCATCTGTGCGCTTTTTGCGTCCCATTTATGTCGCTTCTCCTTGGGTACGTGCATGTGTCTCAGGCTGCGAAATGCTCACGAATGACCCACGTTTGGCTTCTTGGCAAACCACACCTCGTATGGTGTCTGCTCCAATGCCTTGGTTGGACTATGATTCTTGATGTACACTACTTTGCTCACTGCTTCACATGAGAATTTGTAGGTGAGCCAAGCCGCGTGCAGCATGGAGTATCCCAACTCAACGATGGTGCAGTTAGCCTACTCTGCTACATTGTTCTACAACGGCGAGTATGGCGCGGTGCACTGCACCTTGATGCCAATTGTTGCGAGGTGGTCCTGGAAGTCTTTGCTCAAGTGTTCGCCAACGCGGTCGCTGCACAACACCTTGATTTTCTTGCCGGTCAAGTTCTCCACCATTGCTTTAAACTCCTTGAACCTTTCAAAACATTTGTCCTTTGAAGCAACAGTGTAACGGCTGAAATGCTCTATAAAGGTGAGAATGTACTTAGAGCCTCCAAAACTTTGGGTCTGCATGGAGCCACACAAGTCTCTGTGGACCACCGCCGGCACCTCCTTTGCACGCTCCCCTGCTCCATAAATGCCTTGCAATGTTGCTTCCCTTCCAAAGAGCTGATGGAGAATTGCTTCTCAAAGTTGAAGTTACTGCAAGGCGCACATGCCAATGTGGCCGTAGCGCGCCTGCCAGATTTTGCCATCGGTCACCTATACCATTGCTCGAAGACTTTGCTCACGCGGGATATTGGTTGCCCCCAATAGGCGGTACATGTCCCCTTCCTTCACCAACCTAGCCAACTCCTCTCCTGTTTCCTTGTCAAGGATGTAGCCATAGTCGTCGTCAAAGATCAATCGTAGTCCTGTCTTGGTGAGGGAGCACATTGAGAGAAGGTTGAATGCAGCATCAGGTACATACAGCACGCCATGGATTACTCCCACTTCAATTCCACGCGTGGTCTCCAACCACATCTCCATAATCCCAATCCCCTAAGGACATACCACCCAATCATCAGCCAATGCAATCGGTCAGGGGGAAGGGAGAGCATCCACGTAAACCACTCATTGTGATGTGTCAAGCTCTTGATACACCTTGAGTCCTTGTACCATGTGAGATCCGCCTTCTCCACGTACGACATATCAGACTTTTCCATTAAGAGGCGGTCGCGTACCTCCTTTTCCACGTTCATGTTGTCAAAATGGTATACTCTAGCCTGGTTTTAGTGTTGCTGCTGCTGCTGATGCTGCTATGTCTGCTGCTGCTGTTGTGGACTTTCGCCCTTTCCTTGGACAGTTCGGCACGGGCGTTGTTGCTCATCCATGTCGAGCCTAGGACTTGGAAGTGATCCTTATTTATGCAGAGATGCACGCCACCCGAGCCGCTCACATTCACACCTTTCACTCCCTTTGTCTGGGACCTACTGAGCTTGCAACCGACTACTGGCGGTGTGCCATACGCATTTACACAAACCTTGGGACTTCAACAGGTGCACGGCTTTAGGTGCTATGCACGCTCATCATTGGAGTTTTTCTTGAGCACGCACACATCTTCTCAAGGTACAACGACGATGTGCTAGAGCCCTTCTCCACCTCACTTTAGCTTCTCCCTTTGACGCATCACCTTTTCTTGCTGGTGACGTTTGCCCGCGAGGCAACTGGGGCCCACCTGGAGGGTTCTCTTGCTGAAGCGTTCATCACCTAGCTGCTCATGCGCCTCTTGTAGACCACTTCTTCATCGTCTTTCATACCATCCTGTTCCCCTTCTAGCCCAGCTATCCGGACTTAGATGCCAGGTGTAGCAGTCGCCGCACAGGGGACAAAGGGTACAAAGAAGTGTAGTTTGCGCCACCAGCAGTGGGAGTAACACCAGTAGTCCTCGGGCGTTAATAGTGGATGCACTGTCCACTATTACAAGTGTGGAGGTACTCATTGCTACACTAATTGCCAGCAGCCGCTTGTTTTGATTGGATACGGATCACTCGCATTCTTCAAGCTGCACGCGCGTAGCGTCTTCATGCACCCAACAGCACAGCCTTCGTTCAGGCTATGACCATGACTGCAACAATTCCCGCGTCCTCACCGGCGAGTAGTGGCGATCCGGATCCACGCAATCGTACCATCGCCGAGCTCCGTCATCTTTTGCCACTTTGCTTTTAGGGAGGTCCAAGTGTGTTTTCACAGTCGGGAGGTTTATAGACTGTTTGTTTGTCCATTCTTGTTGCTCGTGATAACTCGTGTAGCGGGGAACAGCTGGCATGTGATGACACTGGGCCTAAGAGTAACAATTGGATTCATGAGTCACATCTCTATACCTTTCGTTGTTCCCCTTCACCTGTTGTCGAGCACCCGACTGAGGTCGAGTGCTCCATTGCCCGTTGTACAGTGATGTTCTCCGATCGTGATCCCGGTGGCACTTGGATCATGGATTCTGGTGCCACTAATCACATGACCTGTCGTTGTAATGAATTTATTGTGCTCGGTCTTGTTGCATGTATTCAATGCGTTTAGACAGGCTCTGGTCACTCCTTGCCAGTCCAGGGTGTTGAGGTTGTGTACTTTGATTATCTTTCTGGCCTCTTGTATCTTTTGAGGTGGTTTTTATGTCTGGTCATGAGCTCTTCTTGCTTTGTGTGCGTGCCTACACACTGATGGGACTCTCTGTGGAGCATCCTGCAGACTACGTGACTATGATAACTATTGATACTCGTCCCGTTGTTCTTTCTACTTCTATTGTGGATGATCTCTCACATTCTTCCTCCTACTTTCTCCCCCCCTCCTCCTACTCAAGTGTTTGTCACTGGCATTCTCTCTACTGAGCACCAGGGACTGCTGTATTGCTACTTGTGTCCCGAGGGCTCCAACACTTTGTCATAACTCATTTGGACACAGCTCATACTCGATCTTCATGCGGCTTCTTTCAAGAAGCTTCCCAAGAGTGACTGTCTATTCTGCGTTGAAGGTAAGATGCATTGTTGCACCTACCATGATTCCGGTTCTCACACACTTTTTCCTCTCGTGTTGGTCCATTCGGACCTTCTCGGTTCTCTTCCTGCCGATTCTGTATCCGATTGGGGCAAATACGTCTTGATCCTGACTGATGACATCACCAAAATGCGGTGGGTCTACAGCTTGTGCCATAAGAGCAATGCCACTCTCGCGGTTCACCTCTGGCTAGTGATGGCTGAGCATCTCTCTTGTCATACGCTAAACATTTTCCGTTTGGATCGCCGTGGCGAGTTTCTTGGTGAAATGGATAATTTGTCCCTCGAGTACAGGGATTTTCACCAAGTCTCTACGCCTACTACTCCTAAAGAGAAAAGTGTCTTTGAGTGCTACAAACACACAATGGAGGATGTGGTTTGTGCTATGTGGTCTTAGTGCTGTCTCCTGGAGTTCTTCGCCTTCCAAGGATTCACCTACATGATGTGGGTCTGGAACCGCCTCCCGCACGGTCCCCTTCCGGACCACCTTACACTGTACGAGTATTGGTTTGGCCACCATGCTGACGTATGTCTACCTTATTTTTGGGGATCTTTTGTTTCTATGTGGTACACCGAGGACGAGCAAGGATCCAAGGTCTCGCCCGGGGGTTGCTTCTGAGCCTTCGTAGGCATCTCCCCGCTGTTGAAGGCCTGGCGTTTTTTGGGACTCCAGTTATCGTCGCATCTTTGAGTCTTGGAATGCGCTTTTCTTTGAGTCCCTCACTTGCCACAATCTGACCTCGATCATGTTCATGTCCGTCAAGCACGTTCCTAGGTGTGATGCTTCTCAATGAATGGGAGGGTATGAGCCTGTAAGCACCTCTTGCCCGGCTGATGTGTCCATTTAAGCCCCTCCACTTCTTGGTCTCTAGCTCTTGATGATCAAGTGATTATCGAAATCGGCCTAGAGACCTGTCCAGCACAACCGACTTCTACCCCTATTTCCTCGCACTTCACAAGGACCCCTGATCCTGTACCTATAGCTGCCAGCACTCCGGCCTTTGTGCGTGATCCTACCTCACGTGCTCCTACTATCATAGCTAGTCAAGTGTTCCCCACACATGCATCTCCTTGCATGGCATTACCTACTCCTTTGTCTCAGCCCTCACCAGCTGTGGTTGAACGTCTCCCTATGCCTAAGGTGAGCCCCTCAAGCCCAAGTTATTCACGTGAGCCCGGCAATCGTCTTTGACCATTGGATTTTGGAATCTACGGCGTGTCAGGTCTCGCACCCACGTGCTCCACTTCTAGCATCACAAGTGGTGACCCTTGCACAAAGGCCCTAGGCTTAAGTGTTCGCACTACACACACAGAGGTACATGAAGAGTGTCCCGTAGGGCATGATGTCGTCACTTGCGAGTTTCATAATGCTTCTGATGCAGTAGCTGACCTTGTGGTTGTGAGACCTAGCACCGAGGTGTGTGCACTTGCCACTCAGAGCTCCTTCTCTATGGCACCTGATCTGGGTACATTGAGGGAAGCTCTTTCACCATGAAATGCTGACTCCTTGCATGATGCGTACGAGGATGAGCTTCGCACCATCCGAGAGCATGGAGTTTACGAGCTAGTCGACCTTCCACTAGGGACGAAGGCTATTCAGGTCAACTGGATCTTTCGTAACAAAGTGAAGCTGGATGGCTCAATGGAACACCACAAGGCCTGCTTGGTGGTCAAGGGGTACTCTCAGATTCAAAGGCATTGATTACACTAACACCTTCACCCCTGCGACCGCATGACCTCAGCTCGTGCTCTGTTTGATGTAGTTCCTCAGCACGACTAGGAACTGCACCAGATGGATGTGAACAATGCATTCCTTTGTGGCTCTGTGGATAAGGAAATTTATGTGGCTCAGCCACAAGTCTTTGAGGACGGTAACAAGGTCAAGCGCTTGTGCAGGTCCTTGTATGGCCTCAAGCTGTCTCTTAGGTTAAGAAGTGTGTTGGAGAACACTTGCATCCTGAGTCGTGCAGGATATGTATTGACCAAGGCAGATCCCTCTCTCTTTATCCGACAGACGCCTGAGCAGTTCACCGCCATCCTAGTCTATGTAGACGACCTTCTGATCGCGTCTCCTTCAATGGAGGCCACGAAGAGTCCAAGGCGGTCCTCGAGACTATCTGTACGAAGAAGGACCTTGGTCCTACAGTGGTATGTCTTGGCATGGAGATCGTGCGAGACCGCAAACGTCAGACACTATTGCTTCACCAGGCACGATACGCACACATTGTAGGGAAGCGCTTAAGTGAACTCCTTGGTGTTGTGCCCACAACCTCCATGCCACTCACACCTGACGGGCACGATGCCCTCAAGGTGGACAATCCCACACAGCTAAGAGAGACAGTGGATGAGACCGTATACCTCTGTCTTATCGGATCTCTGATGTACGTGGCCACTACCACACAGCCCAACTTTGCCTTTGCCGTCAGCCTCCTTGCATATTTTTTGCAGGCTTAACGCACTAGAGCCCTCCATGTGGCTGTGCGAGTGGTGCAGTCCATGGTTTAAACACTGTACCTTAGACTCTGCTTTTGTCGGCGGTGTTCGGCGGTTCTTGAAGGCTATACGGACAATAACTAGGCCTCGAGTCCAGATAGACACAGTCGCACCTATTGGGTGTTCCTACTTGGTGATACCACTATGTTTTGGCGCAGCGAGAAGCAATGCTGCATTACATATAGCTCGTCAAAGCCAAAGTATGTTACTCTGGGTTCAGGGGTTGCTGAGGCAGTATGGCTGTAACGCTTGTTCCTTTAGCTGGGTCACTCAGTACTCGCCATTGTGCTTTGTTGCAATAACGAGAGTGCCCTTGCCATTGTGGAGAATTCTGGTGTCTTTCACACATCCACAAAGCACATTGCAGTTGAGCATCACTTTGTGCGTGATCTGGTGGAGCGACACGTGATCTACGTCATATGGGTTGGCACTGACATGCTGCGTACTAACGTCTTGAAGAAGGTACTAGCACGCGAGAAGTTTGTGGTTCCCATTGGTTCTGTTGGACTTTGCCCCTTACCCGACATTGGTTGAGTGTGGGGTGTCTTTGTGTTTGCATCACAATTTTTCTACGCTCATTGTTGTACTTGTTTCAGTGCTACACGTGTATGGATATGTGTACCATCGGGTCATGGGGGACTGTTGTGATGTATGACGTTCCCGTCGACTTCTACAGTTTACTATAACCACTCGGCCATGTCCATTCCTGTGTAGATCCTTACTTCAGATCCAAGTGGTACTAGTGCGTCGTTTGGTGGTGGACTAGCAGCTTGGAGCTGACTGAAGACCGTCCCAGAGCTGTGGACGTTACTAGGGACCTCCTATAGTTTTTTCTGTAGCATGTAGGAGTTTATCGGTGGACTCGCTGTGGGCCTTGTTTGCATTTTTTGCATGGTGTGTCCAGCATTTGATGCTGGATACATGCATGTGACCAGTCGTAGCATCCGGCTTGTGATTTTGCATGTATAGGTTGAGATGACGTAGCATTCTGACATATCTACGCTGATTCATGGCCAAAGCATTGGTTTTGGGCCGGTTTTAGGACAGACCTTATGCCACCGCGTACGACACGTGCCGTGGGCTACGGCAATTACTTACGCCATGGACCTGTCATTTGTCATGTCTCTTTGCAAATGCTATCGAGGCCTTATGACACGTTGACTTGTGTCTCCTAGCGAGACCCTTGCCATCGTGTGTACGACCTGTGATTGTTATCACCGTCTGACGGGGCTCTCACGTCCAGTCAGCAGCTGTGTTGCTAGGAAGCTTGTACGCATCTGGTCTGACCTTTGGCGGTGACCTATGCCGGATGCCGTGGCTTCCCCATAACCGTTCTTGGAATGGTGGAAATAACCTACAATAGAGGAAACGAGGCTTTAAAAAGTTCTATGGTACATTACCTCTCACGTAGTGGAAATGTTTACGTAACCATCGACATGCTTATTGACAGCCAATCCAAATGGCTTTGGAGCGGCTCAATCCTGCGCGTGAGGCTTTTTTTGTGGTGCAGATCTTGTACCTTTGTCTCTCTTTTCAAGTGGCGGCCTAGCAAGAGGGTCTGTTTTGTGTGCATCCGCCTAACTGTGGCTTTTTTCTGAGCTGACCCTGCAGAAATTGCCAATGGAGGCAGCATACAGGTTAGACTAGATAAGTTCTCGCCATAGACCAAACACGTCAAATCCAGGCCGACATCTTTGCGTACTCTCTTGCTGACTTTACATAAAATGTGCAAGCGCAGTGCAAACCCGTCACTTCAGATAGGTTTGTACATTATAGAAACTCTGAGCAGAATTCTTTGCAAGAGGACGCGCTACATAGTATACAACTTGACAAACAGAAAATTTTCTGAAAGGTGGATAGGCGGTAAAGATTTGCTTTGAAATAAAAGAGTTAGCTTCATAAGAAATAGCCAAGTGTGTAGGTATAGTATCATCCACATGCGTGCAACTACGCACACAAGTCCAACCAACCGATGTAAGGTACAGTTTCCTCCTTTGTCCAAGAAAAAAACCAAAAGAAGCAGCACATGCAGAAACAAAAACTCTACGCAACTGGATTATGAAAGAGCAAGTACAATGCCACTGAGAAACTGGAACCCGGAAGGTGGTCAATTAGAAAACAGAGGAGAGCACGTTAGGGTACGTTGGCTGGTGCTCATGCTGTCAAGGTAGTCAAGTATCCCAGCATCTCAGGTAGCTGTGGCGAGTAGTGTAGGTGATGATGCTTGCTATCCTACCCTAGTTGACATGTACATATTGGGTGTTACATGCGAGGCCGTGGAATGGAGCAAGCGGAGTTCTTTATAATGTAGAGAGTAACTACAAAGGAAGAAAAACCTATTAGCAAAGAAGCAAAGTGTTACACCCTCCATGAAAGGGAAATCCACATGAGGCAATGAACATGGTGCCCAGATTCTGGGCAATGCTAATTGTCGGCTTAAGCCGCGTAGCATATCGAGGCACACTCTAGTTCCATGGCAACATGCATGGCAAGGAGTACGAATCCTTGTGGAGAGTTAGTGACATTCAACAAGAACAACAAGAGGGAGTCACAAGCTAGCAAGAAAATGGCAACCGGTCGACCGGAGCACCCACAGAAATGGCTTGATGTGGGGGCCGGCCGCCACCTTGGGGTTGAACCGACCTGTCGCGGAGTATGCCGCGTGGTTTTCTCACACTACGGCACAACCGGAAGTGTGGCGCCGTAGGACTAGCAACCCGGTGTTCTTGAGAACAAAGCTAGCTAGGCATGCTTATTAATCATGAGGAAAACCGCACCAAGCACGAGCGTATGTGGATGCATGTCTTTCTCTATGTAAATCTCTCATGTTATATAAGTATGAGCTAATCACAACGTGTTGAAAACAACAAATCTGCTCTCGGGCACAACTCGATGCAATAGAGCTTTCGCCAATCTTGCACCCGGCTGTGATGCAAGTGATGCATAGCCCGCCATGTGTGCCCCTTGAGCTTCATGTCAATTTAGTCACCTACAATGGTGGTGGTGATGGTGGTGGTGGTGGTGGTGGTGGTGGTAGTGTGTATGTGTGTGTATTTGTGTGTGCGTGTGTGTATGTGTGTTTGTGTATGGACAGATTCAAGAGTTCACTTGCGTGTCTTACAGTCACAAACAACACTCCTCCATGATCCACAGACAAAGATTCCACACACCAATTAGAGCACAGCAGCACAAGGCTGAACAACGATATCAACTGACAAGGAGTATGCACATCACGGGCATCACGTGCACGTAATAGATCAACGGCATGCACGGCAGCCTTCAACATCCAACTGCTAAGAGCTTTGATGAGAAAGTCTGCATGATGCTGACAAGTGTCAAGTTTGACAACGTAAACTTGTCCAGTTGCAATGCACTCGCATACAAAGTGATCCTCAATGTTGATGTGCTCGGTGCGTGAATGATTCATGCCATCATTCTTAGCGATTGCCTTGGTACTTTGATCGTCACAACGTAGTGTATTGTAGCAAATGGGAACACAAAGCTGCTACACCAAGCGGGATCGCCACACATTTCCACATATACCTACTCAAAGTACTACTTACTCTACCTCACAAGAGCAGCGTATAACACACCCCTGTTTTCCACTAGAAGGGAGCATTCCCACCAAGAAAATATATGTAGCTGGTACAAATGCGTTTGCCTGTGTCGTGAGCCCAATTGCTATTAGTGTACTCCTCGCCAACCTCTAAGACAGCATATCAAATCCGGTTTGTAAATTTGAAGGTGGATTCAGATTCAAGAGTCCAAATCCATTTCTGGATCCAGATTCACAAATCCGAAACCAAGATTTGTAGATCCTTCTGGATTAACCAATCCTTGTGAATCTTTAGTTGTGTTATTAGTCTTGACTGTAGTTAAGACATTACACGGCTACTTGAAAACAAACAAATGACATCTGGTTCACTTCCTGTTTTTTGCATGTGCAATGTGGCACTTTCCCAATCACTATGAAAGCCAAGCCTGCCCGTCAGTTACAACCCTTGGTTAGCTCGCCACTAAGATTTGATGACCTGGCTTGTCCGAACGACGTCAATCACGTTGTCTCACGACCGTCGGATCTAGTGCAAGACCCAGAATGAATTGTTGCTCCCTTCTCGAAAACGTGCAAGTGAGTGGGCAAATCCATATTACCTGTTTCATGCATGTGTCAAACAATTGACCTGGCGCATGCGCGGTTTGTGCTAGCTGGCATGGTCCTCAGCTTCCAATGTTTTGAAGCTTTGAAAATTGAACTTACAAGTATTCAGGCTCAACAACCAGATGTGAATGGGACTAACCCAATGATTTTCTCTCCCCCTTCCTCAATGTCTTTTCCTTCCTTGATTCGTTGGTGGATTCTATAATCCTCAAACAAGACCTGATCCTGGATCCAAATTCATGAATCTGGATCCCAATTTGGAATTCATGAAATAGATTCATGAATCCAAGGACTCGTGCAGCCTCAACGGCCAACAGGGCTCTGATCTATAGCACAATCCTACACGTACAGTGGACAGTCCATAGCCAATGACACTCAACGCTACCTCAATGTGCCTCTAACAAGACTGCTTGGAGAACTAAGCAGAGAAGTTGACCGAGAAGGTCTCATCTGCTTAGGTGGTGGCGGCAAGGTACATCAGGGACCCGATCATGGTTCAGGTAATCGGTTATATCGACAAGCTCTCCTAGCTGTGATGTGTGGAGTGATTTCAGTAGGCGCTATTCTGCTGTAGTCATTGGTGCGGATGCAATGAGGGTATGCACAACAAGCAGTCAAAGTGCTCCCCCTTGCTGTGTAGGTAGGTAGCCTTGTGTACGTGTAGTGTGCGATGTTGGAGGTCACGGTCAAGTTCCACACCGAGGAAGACTCGAACTAGACCCAGATCTTTCATCTTGTACGCAGACTGTAGAAGGCACTTCACTCATTGCATAGCAATAGGATTGGATGACGCAATGAAAAGGTTTTCAACTAGACCAAAATGGCAACGAAGGGCTCAAAGGATATACTCAAGAAGAGCGTTGGGTCGACCGTGCTACGATGGACATCCGTGCAACCAAACCTTGTTTGTGCCATGAGTGAAGCCAAGGGGCTTGACCATGTAGATTTCCTCATCGAGGCATCTATGCAAGACTACATTGTTCATGTCCATCTACTCTAGTTCCCAATCATGCTGGGCGACTAGATTCAAAAGAGCACGAGCGGCGGTGTAATGCCCGACTTGAGCAAACGTCCCATCAAAGTCAATGTGTGGAGTCTGGGAGTGTCCCTTGGCGGTAAACCTTGCTTCGTATCTGTCAACCTTTCCATCAGGCTTCAGCTGACATTGGACAGTCCAGCGGGCCAAGACACCCTTGGAACCTGTTAGGAGATCAAGAAGTTTGAACACCTCATGTTCATTGAGGGTAGTGAGCTCTTCCTGCATGTCATGCATACACGATGTTTAACATGATCAAATCTACCCTATGGAACTCAATTCAAAGTCCGTTGGAATGCAAAATGGATTTCTAAAGTTTACAGATCATGGGTCGTGTTCAAGTGATGACCTGTGCACTTTCAGCACAAAGGTGGCAAAATTGGTGGCCAAGATGGCTGAGAGCAGCCTTCAAGGAGGAAAGACGGCTTGAGGTCATTCAAGAGACTTCAACAAAGGATCACTCCAGGATTATTGGTTGTGCAGGTCATGGAAGACATAATTCACATGCATGACAATGTGATTGGAGCTCATCCCACTATGCTAGAAGAGTGTGCTAGAGGATCAACTTTGACAGTGTGTATCTTAGTGCTCTATTTGCCAAATGAGGCATATGACAGTTTATTTTCTTTCTTAAGAGTCACTTTGAAATTTTCATTTTTTGCAAACCTACATTCATTTCTGTCGTTTTTGCCTATGGAACCTGCAACTTCCTCTCACGAACACTTGGTCCTATCTAGGCGGCATTTGGTAAGCCTGGTCACCTCCTTGAGGGCTGCTCCAGTTTGCATCAGCATGGCCTTTTCCTTGAGGTCAGTGTTGGCTGCATCACACGCCTGTCGAACAGTGGTAGGCTCTAGGGGAAGAGAAGGAAGCCCACTCACCACAAAACAGGCAGTGACTTAGTCAGTAAGAATCGCCTCAAGGGCACTGTGACACTCGTGAGCCACAAGCACATAGCCCACAGCTCAGTTAGTGTGGACAATATGGATAGCCAGTCCTAGTGCATACAGGCCAGTAGGCCTAGTAGAAGAGCCAACTGCGGTGGAAGATGCATGCAAGTGAGTGCAATGCCCAGAGAGCTAGGAGGAAGGAGAAGCAAGTTACTCTATAAGTGAACAAAGGCACCCTCCACGAGTGTGTGGCTGTGGCAAGACTGGAGGTGCATGCCACACCGGAGGAGATTATCTTGGAGATATGCAGAGCACGGGTCTGAGCTGAGTTAGGAATGACACGTGGGTGCGACTGTACTAGCAAATTATTAGACTATGTCGGAATGCTGAGGGGCACTGACACGGACTAAGCGGACACCAAGGGGGAAGGCACCGGTGATAACTCCGAGGAAGTCCAAACCAAGGAACCGGATGGAGAGCTGCAAAATGGGTCAAGTGAAGAAGTGATAGGAAAGGAGAGAGAGGAAGAGGGACTAGAGGAAGAAAGGATTGCATCAGCGGAAGGAGGGGTCCCTGCGAGACGGGAGGTAGAAAGAGATCCACCCCCTCCAAGGTGATAAAGCGGGGATAGGGAAGAGGATGAAGTGACATGGGACAAGTCAGGAGGAAAGACGTCCCCAAAGAGGAGGGCGTTGAGACTTGACAACAAGTGCACGATCAGGGTCCCAAAAAACGCCACACATTGGACATGGCAGACACATCGAGAACCGTACACAAGCGGGCACGAGGACTAAAGTTACCATCCCGAAGGTCCTCAAGAAGCCTGACAGTAGACACACAACCCAAGATATGAGCAAGGCAAAGGTCAACATGTCGCCCAACCCAATACTCAAAAGGGATGACATGACAAGGGAGAGGACCGTATGGCACATGGTTCAAGAGCCAGGTCATGTAGGAAATAGCCTGAAAGGAGAAGAGAAGAGGAAGGTGAGAGGAACTAAGGAGGGTACGCACATTGTTAGCAAGCGTCCTCGTCCAGCATTCACAAATGCCATTTTGCTAAGGTGTGTAGGGGGTTGAATTCCCTCGTGGGACATAACAAAGCGAGTAGTGGGAGCTAGGAATTCTCAACCACGGTCACAACGGAAGACACAAAGACAGCAGACACAAGCAAGTTCAGCCTGGGGAAACTAGGACTTAAGGATGGAGCAAAAAGCACTACTGTACTTGAGAGTGAAGACCCAGTACATGCGCGAGAGATTATCAATGAGATAAAGAACGTAGCGACCAACCCCCCCCCCCCTCTAGAGCCTTGTGAGGAAAGGACCCCATGACATCAGCATGTAACACATCAAGGGGACGGGAGGTACGTGACACATGTGGAGAATGGGGATCGATGCATTATGCCGTGAGCATAATCAAGGCAATTAGTAGGAAAAGGAGGAAGACAGATGGTAACATGAAGACCGACTACTAGAAGAAGAAAAAGTAGGTTGTTAATGGTAGTAGTGTGAATGTGGTACACGCGGCACAAACATTGTGTGTCTGCAAGAGAAAGTGATTGAGCAATGTGGATTAGGTAGGAGTTTCAGGGGCACGAGCAAAGGAGGGAATACAAAACAAGGAGTCACAATGTTTTCCTTGTAGTAAGATGCGGCTAGAAGTGTGATAAGAGAGAGATGCGACCCCACGGCTAGAGGAGAAGTCCATGCCTTTGGTCATCAGGCGTCATGACGGAGAGAAGAATCCACTTGAGGGAGGGAAGGTGTAGCACATTGGCCACAACCATTGTGGACAAAGCAGATAGAGCCAACAGAGCCAAGTGAGACAAAGGACAATCGTGACAAAGTCTTATGGTGGGTGGCAATGGTGACGCATGGCAAAATATGCAGACCAGAGGTGGCAACACAATAAGGAAAGCCAACAGACTGCCACTCCTTAATCCACAAGACATCAACAAGGGGACATCCTTGAATGTGGCCACATGCAGAACCACGTAACTCCCCATAAAATCCAAACGCAAGTAACTCTCACCCCAAACACCCACTCTCATCTCCCTGCTCATGGAGATGGCACTGGTCGATGACATGGGAGAGTGCAGCGTCCAGGTGGTGCTCATCCTTGGGTGGTTCTCGAGTGATGACAATGGCAGAAGAGGGGTGCTGAGACAGGTAGACGGGGAGCACACAGGCGGGAGGAGAATAGGGACCTAAAGGGAACCATAGTAGACCAGCCTCCAATATCTTCGGCACTACTTTCAAGGGTAAGGCGATGGAGGTGGGGCTGCAAGGGTGTTGTAAGCGGCAACCCTGGAAGACATAGTGGAGCTGAGGCCGGCCGAAGCAGTGGAGGTGGTGGCACTAGAAGAGCTCCTAGAGCCGCAAAAGGAGCACGTTTTGTACGTTCTTATCGTGGATGCAAGATGATCGCTGTACGGTGGCACCGGACATTTTGGTGTAGAGTGGTTGGTAGTGCCACAGTGCTAGCATATGATGGTGTTGGAGGATGACATAGAAGGGGAGGTGTTGGTGGACCTCCTCCCTTGTCCACGACTGGCCGAACCACTAGCACTAGATCCGCTGCCACCCTTGCCCCTATAGTGACCACGGCCACCCCCCTCCCCCTTGACTGATGAGTGAGGTGGCTGAGCTGGAGGGCAAAGATGATGAGATAGAGGAAGTTGAGGAAGAAAAAACTGCGCTGGTGGGAGTGACAACAGCGGCACGATGGATGTGTTTGTTTTACAAGTAACTCTACCAGTTTGTACAAAGCTAGGCAACAAAATCCTAGTGGGCATCAATGTGAGGGGGAGCGTCAACAGGCATAGGCTTCGATGCAAGATGCTCATGCCCGTAAGTCTTCACCTCCCTAAAGATGTCAAAACGTTCGGGGATGAGGATGTTGACAACGTAGAGAGCTGCAAGAAGCTGCCTAGGTATTGCCTTGTCAAGGTCATACAACTCTTAGAGACTCCGGGCCAAATAGGAATCCACGGTCTCATTAGGATGCATAGACAGCATGTTGAACTGGATAGTGAGAACACATTGTGCTACATGGCCTGTGATAGTGGTGTGACACTTTATAAGGGCATAAGCGCCAATGGAGCCAGCAATGGTAAGGCACGTTGCATAAGCATTAAAGGACTGATCTCATATGTGAGATCATGAGGCCCATCACAAATAGATGCATGGACAACACATGCACACTCAAAATCCATGGGTAAAAAAGGGGGGTTGGCTGAAGGATCCGCTTTGTGGTAGTATTCCCAAAACTATTCACCTTGCCTTATGCACTAAAGCAAACCTGCCAACAAGAGAAGATGAGGTTTTAGGTGAAGTGAGGATGTCCTGAGTCAAAGTCAGATTCGCGATGCGGGGGCAATACAAGTGCTTTGGCGTCAACTGCGCCTGCAGTAGCGACAATGACAAGAGGGTCACAAATGAGAGAGCCACGGGCATTTGATGTGGTAGCGGATGAGGTGGAGAAGGCAGTAGCAACGCCAACAACAATAGATGTAAAGGGTTCTAAGCGCAATGCCGGCTGCAAGCACTTGAGGACCACGTCTGCTATGTGGTCAGCACATGTCTCCTGGTTACCCAGTTTAGTGGGTAGTTTTTCCTTGGCATTGTAGTGGGCGATGAGAGTGGCTTGGAGAGCCACGCGCTCTTTTCGCAGCACTTTGTTTAGTGTGGCGTCTTGATCATATCAACAGGCATAATGAGTGAGGGGGGGGGGACTCTGCCAAAGAAACTTTTGGCAAAGATTCCCTTGCCCTAGTGTGTCAACCTGCCTGAGGCGACGGTCTAGAAAATGGGTTCCGACACAATGGTTCCCGCCTACCGCTCTTGGTATTGCAACCAAGAGATGATATCACCCTTTGAGCCAAGGTTCAATACTGAGAAGTTCATAGGAATCACTTCCTTGCTAGGAGTCTAAAAGGTAAGAACTGTACTCAATAACAGGCAACCGACAGGTTCTTATAGTCCTAGAGCTAGCCTCTAGCCTAGGCGCGCAGTGGCTCTTGGGATGAGCCGCTTTGGGAGCAATCTCAATTGCATCATCCCCCCTGCCTACATGGCACTCCCTGTGCCCGCCAAGTGGCTCCAGCCACCAGGAAGGACCTTGGAATGTTCTAAGATATCTCTTAGAACCTTCGTGTCCCCTTTTGGTCACAAAGAAAATTAGTCACCGGGCTGGGATTTCACCCAGTGACCTCTCACTCCAAAGACTAACTCAGGAACATCTAAGCCACAAGGAGTTGTCTTAGGTAGTGTTTGCTGGCTATACTATCCACATTAGATCAAGGGGACTTGCTCCAAAGGAGCACTGCGTGCCTTGTCTATGTCGACCACACATAGGGGACTTACTCCAAGGGAGTAGTGAATGCCTAGTCCGTCCTATGCCTATCCAAATATGAGCCATACATAAGGAGCATATTAGGTCAACAAACTCTCCCATGCATCTCTATCCATTAGCTGTGAGATCTCTCCTCTCTCCAGAAGTCTTGGTCTCAATCTTCGTCCACTACGTTGACCATATAGATGCCTTGAGTACCTGAAGAGTGCATTTTGCTGTCTAGCGCCTTTGTCATGCAATCGGCAAGCATCTTCCTGGTCTCCACATATTCCGGGTCCATGATTTCCTTTGCGACGAGGTCGCATGAGTAGTGGTACCTGATTTCCATGTGTTTGGTCCATCGAGATAAGTTATAATCCAGTGCCACTTTCATGGTGCTCTTATTGTCAATGCACACCTCACTTGCCTGCATTTGTGTCACTTTCATTTTGGCAAGCAAACTGCGTAGCCACTGTGTCTCCTTGCATGCTTCTGACAGAGTGATGTAATCTGCCTCAACGGTAGAGAGGGAGACACAGTCTTGCTTTTTGCTTGCCCAAGAGACTGCACCACCGTTCAGGAGGCAAAAAAAACCCGAGGTGGACTTTTTGTCATTGATTCTTCCTCCCCAGGCAGCGTCTGTGTAGCACACCAGCCACAGCTGGTCAGATCTTTCTTGGCCTCCAAACTGGAGTCCCATGTGTCGGGTCTTCTGTAGATAGCGCATGATGCGCTTGACTGCTTGCCAGTGTTGTGGCCCTGGATTGGTGACAAACCTACTCACTTGTCCTACAACATACTAAATGTCATGGCATGTTCCTACCATAGCATACATGAGGCTGCCAACAACAAAGTGGTAGGGAATGTTCTACATCTCACGCCGTTCTGCTTCCGTGCAGGGGCTCATGGAGGAGAGCTTGATGTGTGTTGTCATGGGTGTGCTGATGGGCTTGTTATCCTCCATGTTGTAGCGCTTGAGGACCTCCATGATGTACTTGGTCCGGTTCAGCTCAATGATGCCTGCTGCTCCATTGCAGTTGACGACTATCCCGAGCTAGAACTCAAGCGCACCCATGTCCTTCATCTTGAACCTGTTGCTGACATCTTTCTTCAGCTTGTTCAACAGCTGGACAGATGACAAGCAGATGATCCGGTAATCCACATACACTGCAACTAGCATCAAGCCTTGCTCATCCTTCCGTACATATACACTAGGGTCAATCTAACATTGCGTGAAGGTGAGCCCGGCCATGAAGCCGTCCATCTCCTTGTATCACGTCCTTGGTGCCTGTTTCAGCCCGTAGAGTGCTTTGACCAGTTTGCAAACCTTGCCCTCTGGAGCTTTCACTCCCTTGGGCACTTCCATCAATACGTATTTGTCTAGCTTCTGGTAGAGGAAAGCTGTCTTGACATCCATCAAGTTAACCTCCAGATCTTTTGCAGCAGCGATGCCCATTATGGATCTGATGGAGGCAAAGGTGACAACAGGCATGAAGGTCTCCTTGTACTCTGAGCATGCATGTTGGGAAAAACCCTTCGTCACAACTCTTGCCTAGTAGTTGTCAAAAGTACCATCCTGCTTGAACGTTTTCCGGAGTACCAACTTTGACCCCACCAGGTGCACGTTTGGGGGCCTACCCACTTGAACCCATGTTCCGTTCTCTTCAATGGATGCGAGTTTGCTATCCACTGCCTCCTTCCATTTGGACGCATCTGGCATGTTCATAGCCTCTGTTACGGTCACAGGCTCTCCCTTAGCCAAGCATGACGAGCTGAGTCCGGTCCATTCCATGCTCTCAACATCGTACTTGGGCGGAGGTTTCTTTTGGCGCGTATTACACTGTAGTGTTGTTGGTGGTACTTCAAGGCTTAGTTGCTTTTGTTGCTCCTGCGCTGCTAGTGATCCGTTGTTTGAGGAAGAACCAACGGCCTCAGAGTTTGACTTAGAGGCCTTGAACTCCTCAGACGAAGTGTTAGAGTCGGTCGCTGTGTCAGCCTGCACAGTCACTCTCCGTGCAGCACCATCCTCCACAAGCACCGTGTGCCAGTTTTTTGGTGCCTGATCACCTGACTCGAGCAGCACTACCCACTCTCCTGATTTGGGAGCATGGACAGGATCCAGTGACTTTCCCTTACCAAGCGTCCTTTCATCAAACTCGACATCTCGACTCCTGATGAGCATTTTAGCCGCTTGGTCCCATAGCCTGTAGGCCTTGTGTGCGGTGTTGTACCCGACCATTACACAGTTACGAGCACGTGCATCCACCTTGCCACTTCCTTGTCCTGCTTGGACCTTGCCCAGGCAATACAGCCAAAGACCCTCAAGTGTGAGGCATCTGGCTTCTTCCTTGACCAAGCCTCCTGTGGCGTCCTCGGCTGCTTCTCTTGCTGCTTCTTACCACGCGTGCCAAGTGCGGCTGCTGGATAGAGATTCACAAGGTAGCTAGCAGTTCTTGGAGCTTCAGTCTAGAAGCGAGGTGGAAGTTTGGCGTCAAAGAGCATGCTTCGTGTCATGACAAGGATAATCCCGTTCATCCCCTCGGCAACGCCATTACTTTGGGGGGCATATGGAGTAATGGTCTCGTGGTTGATGCCGTGTTGACCCAACCAGCCTTTGCACGCCTTGCACTCACCACAGTTGTCCGAGCGTAGTGCCTTGACCTTCTTGCTTGTCTACCGCTCTACCATTGCGACAAGCTCTTGTAGCTTCTTCTTGACCTCTCCCTTTCTCTTGAGGAAGTAGATCCACATCTTGCGAATGTGGTCATTGAAGGTCAAGGAATACTTGCTGCCACCATTTGAAGGGGTGTGGAATGGTCCGCACACATCAGAGTGAATCAGGTCCAAGATTGGTGCCGTACGTTTCCCATTATGCTTAAAAAGGCTTTCTCTTTGCCTTGCCTTGGCGGCATGGCTCACACAACTTTTAACACTTTCCCTTGTACTTGGTCTTGCATCCCTCCATCCCATGAACCACTTCGTGCTGCTGCATAGCCCGTAGTGTGCTGTCTGCCTCATGGCCAAACCGCGTGTGCCACAGCTCAGCATCTCCGTTGGTGGAGTTGGCCGCCATGGTGACGGCTTGTGGTCCAACGTCAGGCTTTGGAGACTTGGGCTCTTCAACTACCGCATATCCCTCATTTGTACTCCTAAGGGGTTTGGTCTACAGCACGTAGAGCCCATCAACTCTTGGGACCTGCGCGACAAGACTCTCCTTCCAATAGGAGATCTTGATGTCCATGTTCTTGACAATCACGACCTCCTCCTTTCTGAAGATGGCCGTCATGTTGTGGTCTGTGATTTTGGACACTGACAAGAGGTTTGCCAAAAAAGCGGCATGTAGATGACGTTCTCCAGCCTCAAGTCTTTTTCAGCACCGTTCACGTTGATGCTCATCAACCTATCTCCCTCGCCTCGCGCATGGACAAGGCTGCCATTGGCACACTTGAAGCGACGTTCAGTGTCCCTAATGGAGATGAACCCATCCTCCTCCCTTGAAGAGTGGTGGTTGGTGCCAGAGTCGAGCCCGTAGGCTCCACGCTTGAGCACTGCCGATCCCTTGCTTGCAGGTTAGCTTTCAGCCATCATGTTCGTCAACTCCTTCTCACCCTTTCCTTTGCTCTCATATATACCACAATGATCTCCATTTTCCTTCTTGGGCGTCCTGCACTCCCGTGCCCAATGCCCGGACTTGCCACATTTATGGCACTTGCGAGGACGCTTTGAACTCTTTCCACTGCAGCACTGCCGTTTCCTCCACTGCCACCACTTCTGATGTTGCTCTGATTAGAAGAGGAACTGTTGTCATGAACATCGTACTGTGTAGCATAGGCTAAAATATTAGCCTCATTACCGCAACGACGCATGGCCTTGTTGCGTACGTACTCGGACACCACCTCATACGTCAAATCCTCCTTCCGACCGCCAAAGATGGTGATGAGTGGACCCTATGTTTTAGGTAGGCCCATGAGGAGGATCATGGCCTACATTTTGGTGTCGATTTCCCAGTTCATTTGGGTCACTTGGCGCAGTAGCCCTTGATACTGCAAGAAGAAATCCGGAATGGACTCTCCCTCGCTCACCCTCATTGAAATCAGATTTTGAAGGATGAAGAGGTAATTTGTGAGAGCCTTTGAATAGTGTACACGTGCAAGCTTCTCATAAGCCTTTGATGCATGTGTACTACCTTGGAGGTGGACATGTTGTGACTCATGCACTGATGTCACAAGAATCGCAAGCATCATGTCATTTTTGACACTCCACACTTCATATCCACGTTCTGTTTTTGGAGGTTCAACCTCTTCTCCAAGGAACATGTTCGAGTAGCCACGCACCCTCATGAAAATCTCAAATTGCCATTTAGCAAGGGAAAACCAAATCGTGTGAACTTTGACATCCCACCATTGACCTGCTCGAGAGTGAGCATCACATGTGTTCTCATAATGCTTCTTCGCTTCACTACTTCTCTGCTTTGTTGAGGCCAATGTAGGCTGATGTAGGCTGTTGTCTGCTACCGGTTTAGAAGGTGCACATCCGTTGCTTACCCCTTAGCCGTTGATCACCTGCAAATAGAGAAGAACACACACTATCGAACCCAGGGTCCTGCCTCCAAGGGCAGAGCTTATCCTAGTTAGGGCCCAAGGATTGTACCTCCAAGGGCTGAGCTTATCCTTGGCCCTTGTTCGCTAAGTGCCAGCACCCGCCGTTGGAGCTAATGGAGAAGATTAAGCAGATGGAGCTAATGGAGCTGATGCGCGCTACAAGACATAGAGGGCGAGAGAGTGCGCAGAAGCGTGCCTTACAACTAGTCAGTGTGGGCCCATAACCCTTTGTCAACTAGCCTGAGGCGACGACCTAGAAAACGGGTTCCGACACAATGGTTCCCGCCGACCGCTCTTGGTATTGCGATAGATGATATCACCCTCAGAGCCAAGGTTCCACACGGGAAGTTCAAATGAATCACTTCCTTGCACTGTGACCTTAGCACCTGGTCACTTTCGCATGAGGAGCAAACTCTTGGGGCTTAGACCAACCAATGCTTCTTTAGTGTGTGCCTCTGGTGGACAACATATTAGGAGTCTCAAAGGTAAGAACTGTACTCAACGACAGGCAAGAGACACGTTCTTTTAGTCCTAGATCCAGCCTCTAGCCTAGGCGTGCACTGGCTCCTTGGATGAGCCACTTTGGGGACAATCTCGATTGTGTCACCCCCCCTGCCTACATGGCGCTCCCTGTGACCGCCAATTGGTGCCAACCACAAGGAAGGACCTTGGAATGTTCTAAGATTTCTCTTTGAACCTTCCTGTCCCCCTTTTGGCCACAAAGAAAATTAGTCACCAGGATGGGATTTGACCCAGTGACCTCTCCCTCCAGCGACTAACTCTGGAACGTCTCAGCCACAAGGAGTTGTCCTAGGTAGTGTTTGCTGGCTTTACTATCCAGATTAGACCAAGGGAACTTGCTCCGAAGGAGGAGTGCATGCCTAGTCTATCTGGACCAGACTTAGGGTTCTTACTCCAAGGGAGCAGTGCATGCCTAGTCCGTCCTGTGCTTGTCCAAGTATCAGCCATGGACAAGGAGCATATCAGGGCAACACAGTGGGCATGGGAATGTATGGTTGGTGAGGCCCAAAGCTGTGATGCAAGGGAATGGACTTGAATGCAAAAACACGGCCACGAAAAGAGAGAAGGTGGAGAGGAGGGACAAAGGGGACGAGTGTGCAAGCTTGTTAGCATTAGCGCCGCAAGGCAAGTACGGATGGAAGTGCTACTGTTATTGACCCTACTTTGAGTAAATAGAGGAAGACACGGAGACAATTAGACAGGCACCTCCTATTGAGGCAGCACTAGTGAGGGTGGAGAGAGCCTCTGTTATAGTTACACGAATGTGCACATGGTGGCCGGATGTTTATGATGAGGATGCAAATGACACATGAGTGGTTGAGGATTGAATAGAAACAATTGCACGAGAGAGGGCTTTGGCTGCCGTAGCTGTTGTTGCTACTACTATGTCAGTTGTGAAATTTACCTGAGTGGCTACGATGAAGCCAGTTGCTGCAAGTAGGCTTTGATTGACACCAACAGCTGTGTGAGTGTCAATTCCCTTGCCAGCTTTAGTGCAGACAGGAGCACATGTGGTATGCGTGGTGGGAGCAAACGTAGAGGATGCGGCAGCACTAGACACATGTGTAGTATCCAAAACTGAGAATATATTAGACAAAGCAGAGGAATTAGCAGCCAAGACCGAGGCTACTGGGGACTCATCACAACAAGTGGAAGATCCACGGAGTGCTACAACTGGTATTGATGGTCTCGCCACGTGGGTTGTCCGTGCACCGGATAACAATGGCTTTAGCCATCTCAATGCCTGAAGATAAGGTCATCTCTCGGCAAATAAAGCACATTGACATTCATTACCACCAAACGGAACAAACCTAAAGTGTGGATCCCGCGTTAGAGGGGGATACATTATCTTGGGTCCTCTTGAGTACTACCTTGGGATCGCCATCTTTTGCTTGACGAAAGAAGTAATTGATAGTACGTCCTCATAAGGTGATACATTATCTTGGGTCCTCTTGAGTACTACTTTGGGATTGCTACCTTTTGCTTGGTAAAATGACAGTGCCACAGAGGGACGGAGCGGTCATTGGTTCCATTGAGTTTGATGGTACTTGCTTCTCGGTTGTGGTGGATGGCAATCCCAAGGAAGTACTGAGGAGGACACATGTCCTTCATCTTGAACTATTTGCTGAGATCAAACTTGAGCTCATCCAGCAGCTTGAACAAAGACGAGTAGATGATCAGATCATTCACATACAGTGCCACTAGCATCAACCATCTCCCATCATCGTGTACGTACATGCTAAGGTCATTTTGGCAATGCATAAAGGAGAGATCGTTCATGAAACCATCCATCTCTATGTACCACATCCCTGGGGTCTATTTCAGCCCGTAGAGTACTTTCACCAACTTGCACACCTTGCCCTTGGGAGCTTTGACTCCTTCGGTCACCTCCATTAGCACTTACTTGTTAAGCTTCCTGTAAAGGAAAGCTATCGTTAAGTCCATCTGGTGTATCTTGATGTTCTTTCCGGCTCTCCCTCAGCCATGCACGACCTGCTAAGGCCGGTCCAATTTTCCTTATACCACAAAGGTACTTATTTTGGTCACCAACAACACCGGGGTGCTGGTGCGGCTTCCTGGTCTGCTGGTGATGGTACTACCATAGGTGGTAATGTGTTGTCGTCGTCGTTGGAAAAGTACCCGAACTCCAAGTCAGACTCAAAAGCCCTGGATTCCTTGGTATCCGCGTCCACTCAGATGCCCTCTCAATCTGCGCACCTGCTCTCCCATTCCCACCACCTATTGGCAAAAACCAGCCAATTATTGGGTGTGTGGTCTCCGGACTCAAGCAAAACTATCAGGTGAACATCCTCTCCCACTCCCACCACCTAATACAAAAATTTGATGTCCTCAATTTTGAGGGCTATGGCTTCCTTGTTGGTGAATACCACTGTCATGTTGTTGGTGATTTGAGAGACCAACAGCAGGTTTGCTAAGAAGGATGGCATGTACACCACCTTTGAAGATTGACCTCCTTCTCGGCACCATTCACATTAAACATGATCACCTGGTCCCCTTATTCCATGGCTTGGAAAGTACTTCTGTTTACATACTTGTGTATGTCGGATTCTGCCATGGAGAAAATGCACCGTTCTCTTTTGAGGAGTGGTGGTTGGTTCTACAATAAAGGAATATGCCCCGGGCCTACAAAGCGCTGCCACCTTCATGGAAAACTGTTCAGCCATGTTGTTGATGAGCCCCTTCTTTTCCCCTCCACACTTGATTCCACCTTCTTTCTTCTGACTACTGCAGTCCCTAACCTAGTGCTCAGCCTTGCCATAGTTTTGACAGTTACCAGGCATCTTGAAGTCTTCCTACCACCATTGTCTTTTCCTCCTCCGCCACTGCTTCTACTGTTGCCTTGACTGGAGTACGAGCTTGCACCTTATCCACGAAAGCAAGAGACATACGCTGAACGTTTTGCCTCAATGCCACTACGTTGCATGGAATCGTTGCAGACGTATTCGTTGACAGCCTCGTTCATTAAATCAGCTTTCTTCTAGCCATAAAATACGGTGATCAAGGATCCGTAGCTTTCTAGTACCACCATTCGGAAGATCGTGTCATGTATATTGGATTCAAGTGTCCTTTCCATTTTCTGGACCTCCTACAACATGTTGTCAAATGGCTGCAAAATGTGGGCATTGATTCTCCTTTGCTCACCCTCATTGATATCAACATTTGGAAAATGAGGAGTCGGTTTACTAGGGCGTTTGATTGAAGCACCCGTGACAGTATTTGTAGGCCTTGGTGGCCCAAGTACATCCTATCATTTGGGAGTGTTGAGTCTTGTTGATGGGTGTCACTAGTATGGCAAGAGCCATGTTGTTCTTTGTTGTCCATGTTGCAAGGTCAACCACATGCATAGCCACTATGGCATCAGCGAGCGTTGTCTTGGTCCCTTTTAGGATGTTCAAGAATCCACGCACGTTCATGACAATCTCAAACTCCAGTTTCCATACGGGAAATCATGTCCCCGTAAATTTGGACTTACCCGCCTTGAGGCGTGCTTGAGTCGGATCCACCATTTTTGGCAGTTACTTGTCTTCTATGTTTTGCTCCTAATGTACTTTGTTGAGGCCGATGAGGCTGATGAGGCTGCTGGCTGTGATTGTTGTCAAAGGCGCAAGTGGTTGTGTTGCATGTCCCTCCCGTTGATGATTGCCTAGGGTGATGGTGTTGTCATGAGAAAAGGAATTAGGGTCGTACCACCTTCTACATGGGTAGAGCTTTATCTCATTGGGGCTCAAGAGTCTTGTCCAACATGGACATAGCTACTCCTTGTCCCCTAGTCCGCAGTGTTTGTGCACCCTACCCAAAGAAGCCGATGGAGCTAATGGAGCATATTGGATTCATCCAAGCTTAATGTCCCTGTTGAACCTGTGCGGCCTGCAAGACCACGCACGAGTCCGACTTGGAAGTGTGCCTTAGAATGAAAATTGTACGCCCATAACCCCTCAATGCGCCGGACAGCAACCTTATAGAAAACGGGCCTCAACATGGGAGGCCAACAACCGCTCTTGGTATTGCAGTAAAGATACCATATCACCCTAGAATGAGGGATCCACACTTCAGTTTCATTCAATGTTTACCCTTGGTTGGATACTCTATGAGGATTCTCAAAGGCAAGAAATGTAAATGGATGCATGCAGGGTACAAGCTTTCATACTTGCAGAGTTTTGCTCATGCTTGTTTTTGCAGTAGCTCCGCAGGAGCCAACCTCAACCTATAGTCCTACTTAGCACGTCTTGAGACCACCAAGTGTCATCGTCAAGAGAGGATCTAGTAAGCCTCCTAGAAGATCCTTGTCCCATTTTGAGCCACAAAGAAAACGGCGGCCGTTGCGGGGTCTGAACCTGGAGCCCATGACCTCTGGTGCCTGTCCCAACTAGGCCATAAATATGTGTTTCCCGTGCTGATATCCAGGGGATATACCTAATACACGCACTGTATCTTGGCATATCTCAGAACAGGCCAAGGGGACGTAGTCCATAGAGCAGTGCATGTTTTGACTGTACGTGCAGCCAGCTAGCAGGCAACAGCATGCCGACTCTGTCAATGCATCCTTTGGGTAACGGGAGAGCTTTAAGGTGGTTGAGCATGATGCTGATCTCGTGTTGGTCCCATGGCTGGTGTTGGTAATGCTGAGAGGCAGGGCTGTAGGGTAGCAAAGAGGATGAGGCAGCAGGGTTGCGAGACAGGTGAGCCTCAGGGAAAAAGATCAGGTGCTGTGGGGCCGTGAATCTGTAGAAATGAGAGGCATCAAAGTTGCTAGGTAGTAGGGCTTGAAACGTCCGGAATTGCGAGCAGTGGGCACTGATGCTGCTGAAATACAGTGAGCCAAGATGAGCTCTGACGTTGCACACACGTGGTGGAAAGGCCGTGGGAATGCTGCCTCACTTTTTCTAACACCGTATCACATGAGGTACCGCATCGATGGAGACGAGGGATTTGTCCCTCTTGCTCTTACACCAGTAGGTAGTTATAACTATCGGCTTAAGCCACCTAGCATACAGAGGCACGTACTAGCTCCATGGCAACATGCACGTAAAGGAGTAAGAATCCTTGTGGAGATTTAGTGCATCAACAAGAACCATAATAAGGAGTTACAAGCTATCGAGGTGATAGAAACCGGTTGACCGGGCCACCCACGCGGGTGACTCATTGTGGGGCCCGGCCACCACCCCGGGGTCGAACCGACCAATCGGTGAATATGCCGTTGTTGTTTTCTCACACTCTGGAAAAATCGAGAATATGGCCTTGTAGGATCAACGACTTAGTGTTCTACACAAGACAGCTAGTTAGACATGCTTATCAATCATGAGGAAAACCACACCAAGCAAAAGCATATGTGGATGCATATCTCCATCTATGTAAACCTCTCCTGTTAGCTAAGAAAGATCTCATCATAACATGGTGAAAACAACAAATCTGCTTTCAGGCACAACTAGATGTGATGAAGCTCGTGCGAATCTTGCACCCTGCTAAGATGCCAATGATGCATAGCCCGCCATGTGTGCCCCTCGAGCTTCATGTCAGTTTAGGCACCTGCACATTTGTGTGTGTGTATGTGTGTGTGTGTGTGTGTTCATACGTACATACATACGTGCGTGTGTACGTGCATGCATGCATGCATGCATACGTGCATACGTACTTGTATGTGTGTGTGTGTATGCGTGCAGACAAAGTCAAGAGTTCACTTGCATGCTCTTGCACAATAATTCCCAATGACCCAAAGACGAACAGGCTTCAAACGCATGACAAGATGAGTCAAACATGACATGCATCACATGAGAAAGCCATCTTCATCAGTTTGGGGCATCATGACCAGGAAGAAGTATAACAGCGCACACAACTCCCTGAAAGATGCCATTGTTGGGTGCCTTGGCAAGAAGATTTGCATGATGTTGACAAGTATCCACACAAATGACGTGGACCTCTCTAGAACCAATGCGCTTGCATACAAAGTGATGTGATTTGTGCATGAATAATGCATGCCATTGTGCTCTGTGATTGCATTTGTTCTTTGATTGTCACAGCACAGAGTGATGCAGCAAATAAGGTTGTGCAACTGATGCAGCAAGCAGGATAGCTAGATGCTCACACACGTACTTGCATTGAGTGTGACGTTTTTCGCCTCACTCAAGCTAGGTGAAACACATCCCTATTCTCCAGTCTTTTAGGAGACAGCTATCACACCAAAATTGAAGATGTATGTAGTGCAATTGCGTGGATCTTTACCGTATGCCCAACTATTGTTAGTGTAGGTGTCAACGACCAAAGAGGGCTGTGCAGGATAGCACAGTGCAACTTGCAACGTGGAGAGCACGTAGATGACACAACGAAGGACAGCCTCGAGGCATCTCTCGCAAGGGTACTATAGAACCTGAGGTAGGAGGTTGACTGAGAAGGAAACATCTGTCCGGTTGGTGGTGGCAATGCACATGAGGGATCCAATTACACTAAGGTAACAAATGACATGGACTATGTCCCCCGGCTGTGTTGGGTCAAGGGAATTTGGCAAGCGTTGGCCCGGTTCGGTCACTGGAGTAGAGATCTTGCTTTAGACTGAACATCTCTAGATTCGAACAGTTGTACACTTTGATACATTTGCACATCAGTATGGCAAAACAATGGAGTTTTTACTACTTTTACTACAAAAGGACACTACGACATGTGTCACCTATCTCTTATTGTTTGTGGTTAAGTTGGTTGCCCATCACATCCATAATTCCCTGGTTCCTTGCTCCACATGCCTTCTACATCATTTGTATAGGAGACTAAGTGTAGTGATTTCCCCGGAGCTCTCTCTCACAAGGTGAAAGACAATCCTGACGGAGCTCTTGTACTCTAGAAGTAGTAGCACACGGGCTTGGTATATAGCCACTTTATCTGTGTTCTTTCATGAAGCTTAGCATTGCTTCAGCTCGTGAGGAGTTTTAGCTCTTTGAAACTCTAGAATTACAGGACTGTCTCCATCTTTCATGTGGGTCTCTCGGAGAGTCTCATTCTCGATGCGTCATGTTGATACTTAGGGGCCACCTGGCCAGAAAAACCTTGGTGCACAGGTGGTTAGCTGCCCTCCATACATCGCAAAAGGTTAGGCTTGACCCTTAGGTGGCAGTGTGGCCTTGGTGTGCTCTATGCACGATGGATGGTTACAAACACTAGTTGACGTTTATCTATAGCTCACATTCCTTAATGTAACCAACTCTAGAATGAGTCCAGGTACCATGGCGTTTTGAGCCATGGCACATGCTCTGGTGGGATTGTTCCACTCTTCATCCTCTACATTCCATGGTTCAGTGAATTTGGAAGATTAACTACTGGTATCAAAGATCGGGAGGGATGGCCCCTTTTGCATTCGTCACTCCTATACCCTGGGCAAGTACAAAAACCACATTCATCTGTTGCCGCAACTGCGTACAACCACAATGTCGACATAAGTGGTAGTGCCTATCCATTTACATGCTAGTGTAACATTTCTATCATTGTAGTTGCTTCTCTCTACAACTATCGCGTGAATCTGGAGTACAGTGGCACTCCCGGCACTACCATTGGAATTTTCCCCTCACAACTAGCTCTTTCTACATGTCCCAACCCCTGAACCCTAGAGCAGATGCTGATGGTACTCATGTCATCACAAGCCTAGGGAACCGCCGCAACATGCGCGCCATTGGCATCTGCCCATGGCCACACATATAGACGCATCATGTGTATGAGCTACATCTTCCCACAAAAGCAACTGCATTGGCAGCTTCTGTCTGTAATCGTATTGCCAGGAAAAGCAGTAGGTGCATTTGTCACTGTAGCAATAAACAAATGCCAGATCTTGGTCATAGCCACATCTGTAGCCGCAATTGCATTTTCATTGTCCACTTCTTCTTGCAACTGCACTAACAACTACAAGGTTTGCATCAGACGAATGTCCCAGCCATTGCATTTGCAATTGTCGAAGTAGAGTTAGGAACACCCATTCCTAAGTGCATTCTGATTCTTGGTGGCAATTATCACATTTGTTATCTATCTAGCTAACCACTTGAAACAGAGAAGCGGCAAAATCAAAAAGCTGACAAATGTTTTTACACCTACTTCCTTTGCAGGCATGTGTCATGCACCCCAAACTTGCTGAGGCATACACTTCACCGTCAATGGTACTCATGCCTTAGCATTACATCTCAAGAAGAGCTCCAGTCGGCAATAAAAAAGAGAGCATCAAGCAACGGTTAACTCGTTAGCACAAAAGAAAAGTTGTTTTATAGTTTTTTGTGTAGTCCTTGAATCTAAAACCACATTCTTGACAAGTGGCCTGACCTAGCTACATGACCAATAGACTTGTGTTGTTGGCTTAATACATAAGCAACTTAGTGCCAAGTTGACCGACAAAGCATAAAGTTTTTAAGAAGCCATAAACTTTCTTTCTTGGAAGCTTCCATAACAACCAAAATGTGCATGGGGCCAAGATCAGATGCATGACCTCTCAATTGGCCAAATCAACAAAATGGCCAAGTTTACCATCCACCCACATGGTGTACTCATATGACATATCTGGCATGAGACAAACCAGAGTCACCCTACAAAGGATCCAGGGGTCATACCTCCACAAGGGGCAAATATTTTGTCATCTATCCTACAACATTGAACAAGGGGCAAAATCCTTAAAAAATCTCTTCTTGCACCTTGTGTAAGTGGACATCATTATTCTTCATCACGTGCATGAATCATGCCAATAGCTTACCTGCCCACCTCGTGGAGATCCTCCTCTAGTGGCTTCATAAGCATGTCAGCTCAGTTCAGCCTGGTACTGACATACTCAAGCTGTTGGAATATTGAAGTCAACACTGACACTTTCCTTGGATAATCCGAGATCTCAATAAAGGTTGAGGTTCACCATTGAGCCACCACAAAACACGTCTGCAACGGAATGTCGATCACAAATAGGGACCAAGAGGCAAGCCGCCCCTAATAACTTCGACCACGTCGCTACCGCGTCCGGCTAGCGGAAAAGAAGTCGTTATGTTGCCCTTGTCTTGTTCTGCGATGCATTACCGATGATGTTCATTCCTCAAACTTAACCTGAACAGTTGTGCTCATCTTATTCCCCTTTTGTTTTGCAGCTTCGCCGCCATGCTCTCTCTCTGCTCGCACCTCGTTCCTACAACCTTTGTCCACCATTTTGAGCTCACCCTTCCTTTCGTGACTCTCGACCTCGACTCCCAACCTCTGGAAATCACTTTCTTTGCTCGCGTGTTCTCTCACGCGACTCGGCTCTCCCTTCGCCTTGCAACTAACTCCTTTGGATCGCACTCACCTTTCTGCTCTCGTCATTTTCCTAACACTTTTGTGCATTCCTCATTGCATCTGCTTCTGCCACCGTTACTCATTGCATCCTTCTCACATGGTATCAGAGCATCAGGCGACATCACCTTGTGCCCCGTGACCGAGTCATCGCTATGCCGCCACCATTGCTTCACTTCTTGGATCTGAATTCCTCTGCCGCCGCCACCACCACTTTGCGCCTCTCTGCTTTGCTAGCAGTTGACATCAGCAATACCGCCTGAAGAATTCCTTGCACTGAAGAGACGTCTTGTCATCCAAAGAAACCCATGTGTCCATCTCGCACCCGTGGCCAACAATCAGGGACTCAACGTCAACAACAGTCGCAAGCAGCCCTTGAGCGGCCATCTGCCGTCATCTTCTTAGAAACTTCCTGCCTCCCGCTGCCTACTACCTCTCTTTGTCTTAGCCCTCACAAGCTCCTCCTCCTCCCTTGTCTTCTTCACAGCATCACCTACCTCATCCAACTCGTCCACCTCAACTCTAATGCATTCGCCACCTCGAGCCACACTCTCGCGTCGCCTCTGCTTGTTATCAGCAATGGCACATCGCTTTCTGCCACCAGCAAATCGGACACCACCAGTCTTCCTGCTGTTCGGTCTTGGGTTAACTGGGGAATAAGCCATCATTCTCCTAACTTACGGACCGACATCATCGCCTATCGCACAACTTGCCCTACAGCAGCCTTTTCCTCTCGCTGACACGATTTTGGACACCACCTGTCTTCCTGCCCATCGGTCTCGGGCCAACTAGGCAACAAGCCGTCACTCTCTTGACAACAAAGGAACTAGGTGCATTGCTTTGCGGCCAATATCGTCTCCGCCCGCTCGTCCATTCACCGCATCATCCTCCTGCCAGCCTCTTCAATCGTCATCTCCATCCCTCGTTGCCTCATCAGCATCATCATCAACGACACCTCATCTTGATATCCTCGCATTACCTTCATCGCTTATGCCTTCAGTTTTCTTCCTCATTTGAGCTTCATCTACCTCATCCGAGTCGCCCTTCTCTCGTCAACTTCATCCTCGTCATCATGTGCATTGCTTCAAACCGCATGTAGTCTCGCCCCTACGCCCACTTAGCTATCACGTGCTCTCCACCTTATCTTTTGCATCGTTCTTCTACTCGGCACAAGGATCTTCCATGTCGTAACGCCTGTTGCGCGACGACCCGGACCCACACCAAACCTTCGTGCAGCGCACGTGGTCTCGCCCGTGCGCCCTCTCTGTCATTATCAGCTTCCGCCTCCGCATCATCAGCATCTGTTGCCAGTACAAGGACCTACACAAGCTAGCTGCTTGCTTTGCAACAGCCTGCACCCACACTGGCAGCAGGTTTGTCGTGGCGCATTGGCCTTCGCCTTCCCCTTGCCGCATCCCACTCCTGTGTTTAAGCAGTGCACGTGGTTTCGCCCTTGCGTACACTTCTTTGATCAGCATTCCTCCGCCATCATCTGCTTTTATCATCTGCTTTTCACACAGAACCGCCCGGTCATATCGCGTGCTTCGCGACGACCTGCGCCCATGCCAAAACTTCCTCAACGCATGTGGTTTTGCCATTGCACCCACTCAATCATCAATCATTCCTCCGTGTTTTGCATCATCTTCTGCTTGCCACACGGATCTGCCAGGTTGCATCTCTTACTTTGCAACGACCTGCACCCACGCCGCACCTCTCTCTAGTGCACAAGGTTTTGTCCCTACGCCCACTTCACTCTCAATTCATTCCTCTGCCACCACCAGCTTGTGACGTGACCTGCACCACTCCGATCTCTCTTCAGTGTGCGAGGTCCCAACCCCACACTCAACCACTTGCATTTGTAGCAGAAGGCAGTCAACCAAGGTACCATCAACGCGCAACTGAAACCGGACTCCAACCGTCTCCCTCCTCAATCAAGCTAACCGGTGGAACAAGCAGCTGTATCCGTGGACCTAACTACTCAAAAAATGTGTGCTTCTCTACATTCCCTTGGACTCTCAGAGCTTGCTATAGCAAAGCACTCTTTGACTGTGGCATTGTGGCACCATCCTCTATCTCTTGCACCCACCATCTCCACCATCACCTCTCTAAGGGATTTTACCAGGGAGAATGAGTTCTTGGCGGTATCCCCTTGGAAAAGCATCCTTATGAAGGTCAACTCGACAACCGACCTTGATGAATCAACGGTTCCCCTGGACACTCTCTACACTGGAACAAACGATGAGCAACAACACGATTATTGCTCTCTTTCATGTTCAACCTTCACTGAAGCCGGTCTACTTCATTGACTCTTCGACGTCCAGTAGCGCACTTATCGACATTGTTATTTATCTGCCAGAGTGTCTTCCGGACGCCCCCCAATTGTACATGAAATGAGATGGTTCCACAAACAACCATCAATGGAGGGTTGAACTGCTCCTCAACCTGGGATGACTTCAATTTCCTAAGTTAAGTCTCGGACAGGTTTTACTTGGTCTCTTGGACTCAGTATCCCTTCTTGGTACGGACTGGGTCAAAGCACTTCTGAAGGAGGTGCTCATCCTCACCACTCACCACTGCCTTCACCCACATGTCCAAACCCACATGAAGGATTCTCTCAGATTTGGCAATCCTTGTATCTAACCTGTGCATCACATCCTTTCCAGTGTTGACTTGAAGGGGGGTTGTTGGGATATTGAATTCAACACCGACACTTTCCTCGGATAGTCCGAGATCTCAAGAAAGGTTCAGGTTCTGCATGGAGCCACCACAGACCACCTTGCCAACGGATTGTCGGTCACGATTAGGGACCGAGAGGCGAGCCGCCCCTAATAAATGCAACCACGTCGCAACCGCGTCCGACTAGCGGAAAAGAAGTCGTTATGTTGCCCTTTTCCGGTTCCGCGATACATTACCAAGGATGTTCATTCCCTTGAAGTTACCGAGAACAGTTCTCATCCTTTTCCCCTTTGGTTCCGCGGCTTCGCCGCCATACTCTCTCTTTATTTGCTCCTCGCTCTGCTCGCTCCTTGCTCCTACAACCTTCGCCCACCATTCCCTTTGTCACTCTCGACCTTTTGCCCAACCTCAACACATCACTTTCTTTCCACTCGTGTTCTCTCACTACCCTCTGTTTACCTCAGAGCTCCGGTGCCTCAGCTCTCTCTTGGCCCTGCAACTAACTCCTTGGGATCGCACTCACATTTCTACTCTTGTCACTTTCCTAACACTTTCCTGAATGCCTCATTACTTAAGCTTGCTTTTGCTTCTGCCATCGTTGCATTCTTCTGACACGAGCTCCATTGTCTTCTTGTAGAGCAAGTCCCCAGCACAGTGGTTGTGGATCTCAATGTGCTTTGTGCACATTGAAACATTGGGTTCTTGGACATGTCAATTATGCTCATGTTCTCAATCTTGATGAATTTTGCCATTGCCAGTGGTGCCTTCATCGTAGATAACAAGCTTTGTAGTCCTTTTGTTTCTCTCATGCACATACATGCTAGGGTCATTGTCGTAGTGCATGAATGACTCCTTAGCCAAGAATGTATCCATCACCTTGCATCAAGGTATTGGGGCTTGTTTCAGTCCATAAGGCGTTTTCACAAGTCTGTACACCTTATCCGGAGGAGTATCAACCCCCTCTAGAGCCTCCATTAGCACCTCCTTGTCAAATTTTCCGTAGAAAAGACCATCTTGACATCCATCTGATGGAATTCCATGTTCTTGGCACCAGCAATGGCGAGCACTGACCAGATGGAGGCAAAACTTCCAAGAGGAGCAAATGTCTCATTGTTCTTAGTGCCACATCGTTGAGAGGACCCCCTTTTCTACCACCCGATCCTCGTACTTGTCTACCTTGCCATCCTGTTTTGGTTTTTTTCCATCATCTACTTGGACCACACAATGAGAGTCGCGACATGTCTCTATGCCAGTACCCATGTCCCATTCTCCCTGATGGAGTTGAGTTCACTCCGAGCTAATTCATCCCACTTAGCTTTGTCAGGTCAAGTGAGTACCTGTGCAATAGATGTTGGATCCTCTTGAACGAGGATGGAATAGTTGAGGCTTGTCCATTCAGCCCTATCTGCGTCGTAATGTTGCCGAGGCACTTTGCAATGTGAATTGTTCCTTGGACCTGCTGGCTGTTGCTGTTGATGTGGAGACTAAATGTTTCGTCGTTGATGACGGGAGAGGAATCCTCCTCATGGTCAGGAGCATGACATACACTGGACTCCGATTCTGAATCGTTTGAGTCATCTTCATGAGCTGTTCTCCCTGTTGTAGCACCTAACCCATGCCATTGTGTGGGTTCTTCATCTCCCTCCTCAAGGAGACTTAGCTATTCTCCTTGTTTTGGAGTGTTCTCAAGTTCAAGAAGCTCTCTCTTACTCAAAAAACATTTATGGAAATCCACGTCTTTGATGTAGATGACCCCTAGCTCCTTGGTCCCACAGTTTATAAGCACTATGCGCAGTGTCGTAGCCGATGAAAACTCACTTTTGTGCTCTTGTATCTAGCTTTTGAGGACCCTCAATGACTTAGACCTTGGCAAAGCCGGTGCAATCAAACGCCTTGAGATGGGAGGCTTCCAACTTCTTGCCTGACCATACTTCTAAATGCGTCTTCAGCTGCTGTGTCTACTTCTTCTTGCCTCTCCTTTGTAGGTCTACTATAGATGTGAGGTTCACAAGATAGGTAGCCATACATGTTGCAACAACATAGAGCCTAGGAGGCATCTTGGAGTCAAAGGGCATGCACCTTGTCATGCCAAGGAGGGTTTGATTCATCGTCTCTTCTACGCCGTTACTTTCAGGTGAGTAGGAGATAGTTTTTTTATGTTCAATGTCATTTGTCTTGAACCATTCCCTTCAGGCTTCTCAATCTCCCCCATTTTCCATCTTAGATGCCATCACCTTCTTACCATTTTGTTGCTCAATGAGAAGGTGAAAGGCTTACAAATTTTACTTCACCTCGCTGTTCTTTTTGAGAAAGTACATGCAAATGTTTTGGCTGTTTTCATTTATGCATGTGAGGATGTATCTGCTGCTTTTGCTGGATGGTATGCGGACACAGATGAAAGTGGATGAGGTCAAAACGTTCAAAAGAACGTGAACAATTGCGCTTAAAGGGTTTCTTCTTCTCCTTTCCATCAAGACAAAGCTCACACAAGATACGGATGCCCTCTGTACATTCCAGCCAGAAAACAAAGGTGGCTTTTTTTTCTTCTAGTTTTGTTGCCCAGTTTTCCACCTCTAGAGCCTCTACTACTCCAAAATCACCTTTGTCATCAGAATATTCTTTGCTTCTCACTTCACCATCTCTTTTGGCCAAAGATTTAATCTTTGAGTTTTTCATCTTGGTCTATAAGACATGGAGACCATGAACACAAGGGACCTGTACAACAACCTTCTTGGCAAACTAGGATGTGTTGTCGTCCTTGGTAAAGATTATCGCTGCTTCCTTCTGTGTGAAGATCACTATCATGACGTGGTTACTTATCTTTAAGACAGAGAGCAGGTTGGATGTGAACGCGGGCAAGTAGACAAATCCTCCAACTTGAGGTTGGAGCCCGCACCGTCGACACCCAGTGAGACCAGCTTATCACCAATCCCCTCTACTGCCTCAACCTTGCCGTTGGCGACTTTAAAGTTCTCGTTGTATGGAGCGAGAGAGATGAATTCTCTATTCTCGTAAGTGGTGTGCTCACTTGTGCTTGAATTGACGCCATAACCTCCCCGCCTAAGTATTGCCCTTCTTCTATTGGAGGCACAATCATCATAAGGGTGTTCACGAGTCCAGACTCGCGAGTCTAAAGGGGGACTCAGACTCGCAAGTCCGAGTCCCTCCGGGACTTGGACTCGCGAGTCCGAGTCCCCTTTGAGACTCGGACTCGCGAGTCTCGGACCAGACTCGCGAGTCTGAAGACTTGCGAGTAGTTCAGGGCAAACTCGTGAGTCCATGTCAGTAACCACTATGTCACCCATCAACGACCAATGTCATGACTCCCAGTGGTAATGTACTTTCATTGTGGTGCTTACCTCCACTACACAACTGCCACCACCACCATCACCGTACCATAACAAACAACACTTGGTAATAATGGAGCAATTGCAAACATGGAGTAGAGTAGTTTGAAGCTTCTCAGTGCAGCGTTTGGAAACATGTCGTACTATCTTTTTCTTTACAGCGCTTAAGTTCATCCTTTGCTCCTCATTAATAGTGTAACAATTGGAACAGAAGCAGTTGGAAACATGAAGTTACATCTTTCTGTTCACAGTACTTATCTTCACCTTTGGCTCCTCATGAAGGCACAAGCATTCGGAACAAAAAAGCAAATAGAAACATGTTGTACTATGCCCGTGTTCAGAGTGCTTAACTCCACTGTTCCATTCCACAGTAATAACATTGCTAAAATGGACAGCAAAGGGGAACATGGAATTGCAATTGCAATATAGACTTGAACAATAGAGCATTTGGAAAGATGTACTTCGAAAATGATTGTTAACTAGAAAGAAAATGAACTCTGAACATCACACCTAACAGAGCTCCAGAACATCATCATCCAAGTCTTCATCCCCCCCCCTCCATGTCCATCCTCAAAGGACCTAGCCTCCTCCTCGTCATCCTCATCAGAGGACGACTCATCTGAGCTCTTTTCTGCCTATACGTGCTTCTGCACCTCATCTTCCTCACCATCCTTTTTTTCACCTGCATCCTGGACATGTTGTGCTGCCTTTGCTGCTCTCCTTGCTACCCTACATGCTGCTTTCTCTTGTTCCTCAATCTCCAGGAGCTCCTCAGCCACTGTTCCGTCTGGTGCCACTGGGAAGTGCCTCAGTGCTTTGTCATTTATCCATGTCTTCAGACACAAGTCCTGACCTATAATCTGCAACAGAGAGTGACGGAAGTCCGTCACTACTCTGCCGCCAAGGAAGAACATCCTTTTGCATGGCGTGCTTGTTGCCGGGACAGCAAGCACGTCAAGTGCAGCCAGTGCAAAAGTGGGGAACTGCAATGCGTTTGCTTTGTACCATGCCTTAATGTTGCACTTCCTTCCCCCTCTTGCAGTCTTCTTGAACAGCTCCACCTCCTCTTCTATGGTGTCCGGCACCACCAACTGCTCCTCTGGTTCCGGTTCCTCGTAGAGGTCGTCCATCGGGTCGGCCAGAGCAGCTTCGAGCATGCGCTGTGGCTTCTGTTTTCCACGTCCCTTCTTTGCGGCTGCGGCACAACCTGTCAGCTGGCTCCCTGTTGCCGCAGAGGGTTGTGTGCTTGCAGGCACGTTGGTGGTGAGCGCCTCAACCATGTCGTCATCTTCTTGAGCTGCTGCTGCTGTCTCGGCTGCCTCGGCGGCAGCAGCAGCCTCTACTGCCGCTGCTTCTGCCAGCCTTCTCTCCTGCACTCTTGCAAAGTACGACCTGAAGAAGTCCAGCACCTTGACCTCCAGTTCCACCGCAGATTTGATTCCGAGAAGTTGCAGGTTAGAGAGATAAAAGAACGTTAACCACCATCAACAAAGGCAGACCCGGATTCCAACACCACAAATAGACACACCTCCACAACCCGCACCACCGACACCACCACCACCATCTCCACCACCACCATCATCTCCACCACCACCACCATCTCCACCACCACTACCATCACCACCACCACCATCACCACCACCACAACCATGTCATGGCCGTGACCTTGTGCACGCGCTCAAAGAAGCGAAAGCGGAAGCGCGGATGGACCACCGTTGCCACGACGTGATGGATGCTTGCTTTCTTCACGTACTTCTCCAGCTGTTACACAGAAAAAAAGGCAAAGACAAAGGCATCAATTTCCAAAAACACTGGCAGACAGAAAGGCAGGAAAACCACATGATAGAACTGAAAAGAAACATAGACAAAAAAACATACTTTGTCCACTGAGCTAGCAAGCCCAGGCTGCAGAGTGACCAAGAGTTTCTCGATAGCGTCCAGGGACTGCTTCTTCTTCTTCTTCTCCATAGCCTTGGTAGACTTCACGCGCCAGACATGCAGCTTCTGCAGGATTGTGCTAAAGAAAGGAAGGACGAGTGAGAGCGTTGGATGCTCTTGGCCACTTATATCCTCTGTAAAGCCCTTGAAAGGCTTGAGGATAGCAATGACCATGCCCAGCAGCTCCCACCCCTGCCCACTGGGGATGAGAGTAGGATCCCTCAACNTTCTCGATAGCGTCCAGGGACTGCTTCTTCTTCTTCTTCTCCATAGCCTTGGTAGACTTCACGCGCCAGACATGCAGCTTCTGCAGGATTGTGCTAAAGAAAGGAAGGACGAGTGAGAGCGTTGGATGCTCTTGGCCACTTATATCCTCTGTAAAGCCCTTGAAAGGCTTGAGGATAGCAATGACCATGCCCAGCAGCTCCCACCCCTGCCCACTGGGGATGAGAGTAGGATCCCTCAACTACAGCCATTCATCAAGCACTTCTTTGATCCTCACGACCCTCTCACACATGTCGAGATTACTGTTCCACCGTATCGGGGTATCCAGGTGGAGAGACAAGTAGGTCACGCCGCAAGCAGCACAAGTGTTCATCAAAGACTGCTTACGCTTGGCTGACCTGCTGACATGATTGACGATGTCCCTTGAAAACCAGAGGTGCTCGTCCACCTCGTCCACGGCGATAAGGTCTTTCACTGCCAGGTTAAGCACGTGGCCCATACAACGGATGTGGCCATCCTTGCTGAACCGGTCGTTCTGCAGCACGAGAAAGTTGTCCACCATGCTGTCGTTCACGGAGTCTTTGTCCACCGTCAAACATTACTTCTTGTCCCACAATGCCCACTCCTTCGCAATGCCCGAGAACAGGTCAAACAGAGTGGTAGCTGTTGCATCATCAGAGCATGAAGGAAAGGCTAGAGCAACGCTCTCCATCTGCCAGTCCTCGATCCAGTGTGCACTCACACCAAGATACTTGTGGTTTGCGTCTGTCTGCCAGGAGTCAGTTGTGAAAGACACCCCAGAGACGACAACAGCAAACATCTTTTTCAGCCTCTTCCTGAATACAGCACCACCAATCTTGTTCAAACACGTTAGAGTGATTCTTCGAGGCAGGATTGCAAAAGGGTTGGAGTGTAGGAATGGCTGCTTTAGCCATGCCGACTCAATGCTCAAGAAGCTCTGGTTCTTGTCAACCACGTGCTTCCAGATGCACGACAGAAAGTATTTACTGTTGAACACAAGACCCACCCCTGCGGCACCACGAGCAACGTGTGTTATAGTCCCATCGACCTCAGCAGCATTCGTTGCAGCAGCCTGTGTTGCGTTCACAATCTTCTCCATCACCTCCAAGTGCTTCAACTCCTGGTGCTTTGCTTTGTGCTTGCGTCTCAAGTGCTTCCTCATCGTTGAGGTGTTGCTCCCAGTGAGAGCAAACGTACCCTTGACCCCCGTCTGCCTGAGGCATAGTGTGCAGGCGGCCCTCGGCTCACCGTTGATGACGACATAGGTGAAGACGTTCCACACCACCGGCGGTTTCAGCTTGCGCTTGTCCACACGTCCTTGCAAGTTCAACGTCGCTTGAACCAACGTACCACGAGGCCTAGATGCTGTGGTGCTCGGGACCTGCTGCTGCCCTTGCTGCACTTGCTGTTGTTGCTGTGTTGGCTGCGTCGTTGGCTGCTCTGTGGCCATGGCTGCTGACTGTGGCTGTAGCTTGACAGCCCTACTCTCCAAGGCTGGCGCCTTGGAGAAAGGGACTGTCGAAAATCGGCACTACCAAATGAGTGGCCGAGTGCATTCAAAAGGGTACACTCGGCCACTTAGCCGAACCGGACGGAACACGGCGGACGCGGTTTCACGCGGTTACGTGAAACCCTTGTCTCCACATGAGCACATGCGGGCAGGACAAGGAGACTTTTAGGGCAGCCTGCCATGGCCAATGGGCGTCCCGGGCAGCCATGCACGGGCTACGGAAAAACCCCTCTCGAGGGTTCGGCGGGTACGTGGCGGCGGGGGGTTGAACGTGACCACACGCAAATATCCGCATACCCCCCCCCCCCCCCCCGCATTGCTCCCTGCCTAAGGACTCACAATTCTTGCGCAAGGACTCGGACTCGCGATCCAAGCCAAGCTCATGGACTCGGAGTCGCGAGTCCCAACCTGGACTCGAGATCGCGAGTTTGGGACTCGAGTCCGGGTTTTTGGTGTACAGGCTTAAATCATCACCATCGTGGTATGGGATCCTTCCGACCATTTACCCCTCTCCATTCAATCCGGTCAGCTTCCTCCTTAGGTTCCTTGCACTCCCAAGCCTAGTGTCCAGCTTTGGCACAGTTCTCACAGTTTTGTTGATGCTTTAAACCCCTTCCACTGGTTCTAGTGCGGTTTTTTCTCTTGTATCCAAAGAAGGAGATATTGTAGAAGGTACCACTGCTTTGTGAGGAAAAGGAAGCCATGTTTTCTTTACTTATGCTGTGTTGCATGGCTTCATTCTACACGTACTCTAAGGTAGTGGTATTAATCCTGTAACCAAGCCTTCTAGAACAACTGTCCAGATCCCCGAGTCCGAGTCCATCTCCAGGACTCGCGGTTCTTGTTTTATTGTGCAGACCCGCCTCACGAGTCCGGATCCAGTTTCGCTTTGGAACTGACTCGGACCCGCGAGGGGGGGAGGGGTGGCGGCGGATGCTAAGGGCCCGGATTCATCTCATGAGGCTAATGAGGCACGTGAACCCCCTTTGGGCTGGCATTTCCCAATGCACATGACCCCCTTTACAACGCAAGGGCTGTCCATCACCCTTGTCCCCCCCCTCCCCCAGCCGGCCCACCTGTCCGTGCCAAATGACAGCCTATGGTTTCGACCACCCACCGCTCCCCTGCTTGCTTGCTTGAAGCGGGTAGCGGAAGATCTTGCACCGCTATCTTGCTGCTAGGAGCGGGTGGCCAGGCGCCATGGCGTCGACTCCAACAGCGCAGGCGACAGCTACGCTATCCCCGCCACCACCCTCTGGTACTCCACAAGCTGTAGTAGCCATTGAAATAAGGGTTGGAACCAGCACCCCGTGCTCTTAGAGATGGAAGAGGCGGCCGTCCGTGATTTGGCTTGTGTTTGACGACATGATTGTGCACGGAGTTCCACGAGCGTAGTGAACGCTATGCTTGAAGCGTCCAACCACCTCAACAAATGGTTTGTATATCATCTGGGATGGCGTGACGCTTAGCTACTAGAAACATCTGTGCAAGAAGGATCATGCCATGTGGAAGGAGTTAAAGACAGCCGAGACAGCCCAGATGCTTGCGATAGCAACGCATGCCGCCGCGGTCACTGCTGCGGAGATGAAACCCGGCAACACCATCCTTGTAAGGTCTGTTGCCGCTATGGGTATTGCCTTCAACAATAAGTATCTTCTGTCCTTTGTGTGGAAACATGTCGTTGATTTGAGCCAGAGCTTTTTGTCTCTTGAGTCCAGCAAGTTGCGGCAGAGTTTTCTACACACCAATCCCTTTGCAGTCCTTCTAGGCAGAATCACAATAGCAAGGCAAATAATGCTTGGGGCTCAGGCTTTCAGGAAATACATCCAGAAGATGTTGGAGGAGGTTCATTCAAGGGTTTCTTTCACCATGGATGGCTGGCAGTTTGATGCAAACGTCAAACTTTTGGACGTGACTGCTCACTAGATTCAGGTATGGGAGATGCAGAATGTTGCAATCACATTCCTTATTGTCTCTGGCTCAGCCACGGCCAAGAACACCTTCAACCCTTGCTCCACTGCTGTGAAAGAGTGGGGGTTGTGGGACAAGATTTTTTGCTTGACAGTCGACAACAACACCAACAACAGTGTTGTGGAAAACTTCCTGGTGCTCCATAACGACGCCTTCAACAAGGCCGGCCATATCCAATGCATGGGCCAGAGCAAGAACCTGGCTGCAAAAGACATGCTGACCGTGAGCGACGTCAACAACCAGCTCAAGGTAGCCCGTGACATTGCAACCCACGTCACCAAGTCTGCAAAACGCGAGGAGATCATTGTGAACGTCACCACGGCTCGGGGAGTACCTTACTTCTCTCTAGACCTTGACACCCTCACCCGTAGGAACTCAGCGTTGGACAGTTGAGAGGGTGGTACAGGTGATCCACTTGGTTGGGATTTTTTTTGCTCCCCATTTTCCCTCTTTTTGGTCTTTGTTTGCTCCTCTGTTTGCCCTCTGTCTGCTCTTTGTTAGCTCTGTGGTTGGGGCTCAGTTTGCTCTTCTGTTGCAGCTCTCTTTGCTCCCTATTTCCTCTCTATGTATTCTTGATTTGCCCTCTAGTTGCTCTCTGTTTTCTCTCCGTTTGGGGCTCGGTTTTTCTCTTCACTTGCAGCTCTCTTTGATCTTTGTTTACTCTCTATCTGCTCTTGGCTTAACCTCTATTTGCTCTGTTTTCTCTCTGTTTTGGGCTAAGTTTGCTCTTTGGTGGCAGCTCTCTTTGCTCCCTGTTTGCTCTCTGTCTGTCCACTGTTACAGCTGAAGGACCGGCTGGAATTCTGGCTGAAGAACAAGGCACCAGAGCTCGCACCAAGTGGCGTCGGATGGGAGCTTGTAACACTGGTGACTGGTGTGCTGAAACCCTTCAAAGGATTCACTGAAGATATTAGCGGTAGCGAGTACCCTACCATCCTCCTGATGCTACCCTTTTGCACCCTCATCTTCAAGATGCTGAAAAGGTGGCAGGTCAATGCATGACAAGCAAAAAAGAAGGTGCAATAGAAGGAGGCCCTTGATCCTCAAGAGCAGATGTTATTGGATCTGAAGCCGGGCCTTACCGCAGCAGAGGACAAGGTACTTGGTAGTAGTGGTTGTGATTGTGGTCGTCGTTGTGGTGGCTGTCCGGGTTGCTTTTTTTAATTTGTTGCTATTCCTTCTTTGTTTGGCTTACAATTGCAGCTTGAGAAGTACACCATGAGTCATGTTCTTACCACTATTGCCAACCCACGGTTTTGCATGCACTTCTTCGACAAAGTGCACAAGCTTATGGGGATCAAGAACGCCGTGGAGTTTGAGGTGAAGGTATTGGAGGAGCTGAAACCATTGTACGACAAAGTGCAGTGACGCAGAGCAGAAGAGGCAGAACGGGTAGCAAGGGAAGCTTGAGAGGCTGCCAGACTGCTGAGACTACTCCGTTGAAGGATGAGGACGACAATGTAAGTATTTAAACTGTAGTGCAGTTGGTGGTGATGGTGGGTGGGTTCGTGTTGGTGGTGGCTGATATGGCGGTGCTAGTGGTGATTGTGCGTGTGGGTTTAGTGTGATTACAGAATTTTTGAGTTGCACATGTTGTCTAATTTTTCTCTTGTCATTGGGTGTTACAAACGCACAGACCTTCGAATCATCTAGTGCAGCAGTAGTAGCCTCTGCATCAGCAGGTGCATCGACATCTGTAGGGGCGAGAAGCAGCCACAAACAGCAGCTCATTGGGTCTCTCGCTGCTGCCAAGAAGGGTCAGAAGGGCAAGGACAAGCGGACAAAGAAGACCATGGTCCAAGTGGCGCTGGAGGACCCCCTTGACGAGTTGTACAATGAGCCTGAAGCAGATCTTGAGGGCGCACTACCGGACTTGCTGAAGCATGAGTCCACGAGTACAAGGCCCATGCCCGTGTTGGAAGTGCAACGTGCTCTACCACTACAAAGACAACCAGCGCAAGTATCCAACACTTGCCATGGCTATTCAAGACCTCTTTGCTGTACCTGCAATAAGCACACTCTCGGAGCATCTCTGATTGCTTCCAAGATTGGTGATCACAGATTTTAGACACTCCTTGTCCAACGTGACGGTCAAGGTATGGATGGTGGTGGTTGTGGTGGTGGTGGTGGTGGTGATTGTGGTTGAAGCTCTCTTTGCTCTTTGTTTTCTCTGTGTTTTCTCTCTATTTGCTCACTGTTTGCTCTCTGTTTACCCTATGTTTTCTCTCTTTTTCCCCTGAAAGATTTGCACACCGGATGCTCACTGGGTGCAGGATCTCATGTGCCTCAAGCCCTTGACAAACGATCCTATCCTCAAGGACTTCCTAGTGACACCGGCTGGAGAAGTTGCACCAAAGGTACAGGAGGAAGAGAAGAAGGAGAAGAGGAGGCATCGTGAGGCACAAAAGGCTGTTGCATCAGCCATTCAAGGTCTTGTCAACGCAATGCTACTAGACTCGGATGACAAGGGGGGCAATGATGACAAGGTACCAGGTGCGGAGTTCGCTGATGAGAGCGATGACAACTTGTCCTCCGAGGATAAGGATGGTGAAGAGGACAAAGAGGACGAGGCCAAGGAGGATGAATTGGATGAGGAGGATAAGGATGTAGTGGAGGTTGGAATGTAGGTAGTTTTTCATTCCTTTCTCAGCAACATGTTTGATTGAACTCTGTCATCAATGGCTTTTAAAGTTTTCATACATGTGTGTTTCTCTCAGTTTGCTCTCTTTGTGCTCTCTATGTGCTTGCTCTCTGCAAGCTCTCCATTCCACAAAACAATGTGTTTCAGAACATGAAACTGTACAAAAAAGAGTACAACTTGCCTGCAAATTGCTCTGTACTTGCTAATTGGTTGCTCACAAATTGCTCTCAAGTTGCAAACTAGTTTCTCACTATTTGTTGAATTGTCCCTCACTCTCTGCAAGAGCAACCACTGGTTAGACGTAGATCAACTTGTGGTTAATCTATGACCGAACATGTAGTTGGTCACATGTTGCGCCGTTGATGCTCACAAGTTGCTCACTAGTTGCTTACTTGCTCTTTGCTTGTACAGTGGTTGCTCACACAATGTCGTGGAGTCATGGACAAAGGTGAATGTACCCTAATGGAAAAAAAACCCTGGAAAAACAAAGATTATAGTGTTGATGACGCTCAATACCAAAAAATGTTGAATGCCGAGTCCAGGCCAAGGGGACCCGCGGTCCAGCGCATAGAAGACTCGCGCTTCCAAGGACTCATGAGTCCCTGCAAAAACTCGCGGTTCTGAGTCCGCGGGCCGGACTCGACTCGCAGCTCCGGGTCCGGCCGCCGGACCCAGCCCACGAATTCGGGTCTCTTCTTCGAACCGCGGTTCTAGGCTTGGTTTCACCCTTAGGTGCTATAGGAAACTCTGTAGTCCACCCTCCAGGCAGCTCTCTGGCAGCATCATCAGAGAAATCATGGCCTGCATAACAGATTTCAGGTCCCATCCATGCCGGAGGCTTGTTGCAAGAGCGTCTTAAACTTCTACATAAAAGCAAAGACATCCTCCCCTTCACCAAGCCTCATGCTGATGAGATCCTATAGAATGAAGAGAAGGTTTCCAAGTAAGGAGGATTAAAACACATTGCCTTGTTTGGCATATGCTACAACTGCCTCTGTACAGCTGTTGATGTTTGAAAGGACTTAGGGTTTTATGGAGGACACATGAACAACAAGAGTCTTCTGATTCAGCTTGACCCAAGCCACAAGGTGAGCACCCTCCTCTGTTGGTGTGGGGATGGTTCCGTCAAAATATCCTAGCAAGTATCTATCATCCATGAGTATTGAAAACGGCTACTTCTAGATAGAATCCCTCTCCATGAAACATAATGATGGGAGAATGTTTCACTTGTTACCCTGTCCTTGCCATCCGTACAACTTCAACTACTACAGCTGGTGCACATGTTGTTGATGCCAATACACCTGTGTTTGAGGCCGCTATATGCTGCTGGTAAGAAGAGGAAACTGCTTTCCATCGTGAGCACTTGTTGTTAATGCCGATGCACTTGTGTTTTATGTAGGCTGATGTCAGCTCCCAAGGTAGAAAGGTGGAGATGTGTTCATGACCTATGCATAGAGAAGTTGGGTGAGAGCAAAAGCGCTCTCACTGCTTGTGGCTTAGCGGTTGTGTGAGTGACACTTCTCTAACCAGAGGCATAGGCCAATAACCCATTGTTATCTATTGAACTAAGCACCTCGGGTAGAGAAGCCACAAAACTGAAAAGCTCATAAAGGTGTTTACACCTTCTTCCTTTGTAGGCATGTGTCATGCACTCTGCACTGAATCAGGCATACATTTCACCTATAACATTACCAATGCCTTAGCATTACATCTTAAAAAGAGCTCAAGTTGTCAACTTGCAAGAGAGGATCAAGCAAAAGTTAAGTGATCAGCATGCAAGACAAGCATTTTTCATAGCTTTCTACCCTATCCTAGAACTCAAAAGGAAATTCTTGAGAAGTGGCCTTATCTAGCCACATCACCAGTAGACCTGCGCTGTGGGCTTGACCCATAAGCATCCTAATGCCACGTTGACAGACCAGCCATGTAGCTTTCAAGAAGCTACAGAATTTCTTTCTTGGAATCTTCCATAACAATCAAGATGTGCATGGGGCCAGGATTAAACTCATGACCTATCACTTGGCCGAATAAACAAAACAGCCGAGTTAACCATTGACCCACATGGTGTTCTCATGGGACACAACTCACATGAGACACAACATAGTGGATTCAACCTAGAACAGAACCAAGGGTCATACCTCTAGAAGGGGCAGAGCATTCCTTATCCATCCTTGAACATTGAAGAAGGGACAGACATTTTAAAAACCATTGGCCATATCTTCACTTCACACAACACGACTCTCAGACTGCTATGGGTGACTCAACAAACCCGGATCCTCACTGTGACAACGCAGGTGACAACAAGGAGATCATATCATGAGTTATAGTATACAGTCGCATCCAAGACGATGGCTGCTAGGTCTGGCCGGATGAGGATGATGCGGACTTGTCCTTCTTGGTATGCAAATTGTCATCTATGCACTGGCCTAAGGACGTTCACCATCTTTAAGAAGTGAGAGATCATGAGATTGAGTTGTCGTTTCATAGTTCCAAGTGCATGCCTAATTCTCCTCCACAAATGATACCTCTGAGGCCTCACCAATCAATGCCGCCGGTGAACAAAAGCAAACCATGCGTGTGCCTGTTCTTCCCACACAGTTTAATTCTCAGCCTTGCCAAGAAGATTCTTGAGGTAGCAGTGGGTGCAGCAACCACATTCTCTGCCACCACCAGAACCATCAAGGCTCCTACAGGCACCACATTCAGGTGTGCTAAAGCTGCTTACACTTCAGCAGCTACCTCCGATTCTATTCAGGTAGCCGATGATGCTAACACTCGTGTACAGGTAGTAGCCGCCCCATCCGTTGTTATCATTACTTCTGCCATAGTAACTGACACCACCTCACATATCATCAACTCCTTCTGTGTGTTGACAATTACAATAGTCCTCAAATCCTTTGGAAAGCATCGGGCTCTTGTATTTCATCCTAGTAGTTGCGTGTTAACTACACCTGCAGCAATTTGTTTTGCTATTGCTGGTGCTATGATGTTTGGACTACTGTGCCTTCTCGTGGCCATCGTAGCATGGGTCTCCGTGCTCACCTCATCCGCACCAATGATTGTGCCTCTGCTCTTCTCTCTTCCTCCTTGGTTGTAGAATGGTGAGCACCTCATCATGCACCTCATCACTTTTGTCCCTAGTTCTCACCTCTCCTCGCTCTCTCCTCCCCGTGCGCATGCCCATTCAGTTAGCTTCTCATCCTCCTTCCCATGACATCCTCTGTACTTTCACATTTCAGTTTCATACAAGCATGTTTTCACAGTGTTTGTGTGTGCCTATGTGCTTGTGGTTTCTGTTCTTCATCTACTCTATCTCCTCTCATATGTTTTTTTCTAATCATTGAGGCGGCTGCCACATACGCAAGAGTCTGATGCAGAAAGGGCACGTGTCCGATGGCCGGTGGACATTAACATCTGTGTGGACAACTACGCGAGCCTCAACCCATGTTGCTACATTTGCAATGAAACAGGCAAGAAGAGGGATTTCAAAAATCTTGTTCCAGTGTGCAAACATGTTTGCAGTCAGTTTCCACCACATGCTTCCACGAAAAAGCGTTGCACATCTGATACCAACCAAAAAGTGCTACTCTTAAAAAAAAATTCCATATGGGTGTGCACAGACAAGGATTGCAAGGGAATACCTAGTACATAATCTTGGAATCGTGACGGAGAAGGGATGATGAACAATGTTGCAAGCCTTATCTGGTGGAACTGCCACAGGTAATCAAAACATTCTGCTTGTCTTCGTCATTGGCTTCTTTACAAGGCTGTAGCAGCTTCTTTTGTCCCTTGGCCTCCACATTCAGCATGCATTACCTGCCACGCTTTTCATTCTTTTCCTGCCGCCCTTCCTTTATTTGGTGTCTCTTACATGTATATGTTGTCCGCCATGCCTGGCGTGTGCAGTATGTGTGGCCTGTTGGGTCTGTCTGTCATGTTTGGCATGTGTGGCCTGTCGGGTCTCTCTGCCGTATCTGGCGTGTGTGGCCTGTTGGGTCTGTTTGTTGTGTCTGGCATGTGTGGCCTGCCGGGTCCGTCGGCTGTGTGTTGCATGCGTGGCCTATCGGGTGTGTCTACTGTGTCTGGTGTGTCTGGCGTGTGTGGTCTTTTGGGTCCGTCTTCCGTGTCAGGCGTGTGTGGCCTGAATGGTCTATCTTCCGTGTCCTGCATCTGCGGTCTGTCTGGCCAGCTTGGCATCTCTGCTTGTTCTGCCTTCCCTAATGGCTTGGCCAGCCGGCCTGATCGTTTTGCCTGGCTGGCGTACAATGTGTGCCTATTCTTCACATCAATTTTTGTTTCTCTGTTCCAGATGTGTTGTCATGAAGTTCAAGATTGGAGGCTTTAAGAGTCTTTTCATCTACGGTGAGGGAAAACACAAGTGAACACAAGACCCAAGCAAGCGTGTGTGTCCACATTGCAAGCCCAATGGTGGAAGAGCGTTGGATAAATCATGATATAGATGTACATATAGATATGGATATAGATACAGATATAGATATAGATTAAGACATAGATATAGACATAGATATAGATATAGATATAGATATAGATATAGATATAGATATAGATATAGATGTAGATATATATATATATAGGTATAGATATAGATATCAATATGGATAAACATATAGATACACATAGATATAAATATAGATATAGATATAGATATAGATATAGATATAGATATAGGTATAGATATAGATATAGATATAGATATAGA
>SZWC01000351.1:411992-452690 GCA_023375785.1 Penium margaritaceum | reverse complement strand
AGGCATGCACTGCTCTATGGAGTATGTCCCCTTGGTCTGTTCTGAGATGGGCGAGGCGTGCACTGCCCATAATGGGTATGTCCCTTGTGGCTCATCATAGGATCCATACCTTTTTGGCTTGGTTGAATACGCACCGGAGTCTCAAACGAGAGGTTGCGGATTCAATCCCCACGACGGCCGCAATTTTCTTTGTGGCCAAAACTGGGACAGGAAGCTTCTAGGAAGCTTACTAGAGCCTGCCTTGAGGATGACACTTGGCGGTCTAAGGACGCGCCAAGTAGGAAAGTAGGTTGAGTTTGGCTCCAGTGGAGCAATTACAAGCAGAAGCTTTAGTAAAGCTCTGTAAGTAAAAATGTCTGTACCTTACATGCATCTCTTTACAATGCTTGCCTTTGAGACTCCTCACAGAGTGTCCAACCAAAGGTAGACACTAAAGACCAACATGCGGACTTCGTGAGGTTGCAAACAAAATGAACCTAAAGTGTGCATCCCTCGTTCGAGGGTGATATGTTATCTTGGTTGCAATACCAAGAGCGGTTGGCGGCCTCCCATGTCGGGACCCGTTTTCTAGACCGTTGCTATCCGGCACATTGACAAAGGGTTATAGGCCCACACTTCTCGTTCTAAGGCACGCTTCCAAGACCGACTAGCACGTGGTCTTGCAAGGCGCACAGGTACAACAGGTACATGAAGATCGGACGGCTCCAATCTGCTCCATTGGCTCCATCGGCTTCTTCAGGTAGGGTGCGCGCACGTGGCGGACTAGGGGACGAGGACCAGCTCTGTCCATGTTGGACAAGAGCCTCAAGCCCCAACGAGATTAAGCTCTACCCCATTTTAGAAGGTGGTACGACCCCGAGTCCATTCTCTCACGACGGCACCATCGCCTTAGGCGATCGTCGGCGGGAGGGGTATGCAACGGAACCAAATGAACCTTTGACAACGGTCGCAGTCAGCAGCCTTATCAACCTCATCGGCCTCAACGAAGCTGAGTAGCAGCAAAGCAGAGAAGACGAGAAACTGCAAGAAATGGCGGATTGGACTCAAGCCTGCCTTGAGGCGGGTATGTCCAAATTCACGGGGACAGGTTTTCCCTTGTGGAAATGGCAGTTTGAGACTGTCATGAACGTGTGTGGCTACCTTGACATCCTAAAAGGGACCGAGGCGTCGATGCGACGGTGACAACGCATGCAGCTGACCTTGTAGCATGGACGACGAAGAACAACATGGCGCTTTCCATTTGTGTGACATCCATCAACGGGACTCAACACTCCCACGTCACAGGATGCACATTGGCTGCCGAGGCCTACGCAAAGCTCTCACGCATGCATCAATCAAACGCCGTAGCAAACCGACTCTTCATCTTCCAAAGGTTGATGTGGATGAGTGTGAGCAAAGGAGAATTGATATCCGCATTTTTGCAGTCATTCGACAACGTGCTACAGGAGGTCCAGCAGATGGAATAGAATCTCGACCCCAACATGCGTGCCATGATCCTTCTAATGGCGCTGCCGCAAAGCTGGGGGCCCTTGATTATCGTATTTGGCAGTTGGAAGGAGGCAAATCTGACGTACAAGGCTGTCGCCAAACACGTCCGTAACGAGTCCATGTGATGCAATGGCAGTGAGGCAAACATCTCAGCCTATGCCTCTCACTTCGGTGGACAAGGTGCAAGCTCTTGCTCCAGTCAAGGCATCAGCGGAAGCGGTGGCGGTGGAGGGAAAGGCAATGGTGGTGGGAAGAGTTCTAAGAAGCCCGGCAACTGTCACAACTATGGCAAAGCTGGGCACTGGGTTAGGGACTGCCATAGTCCCAAGAAAGAAGGCGGGAACAAAGGTGGAAAGGAGAAGAAGGAGCTCACCAATATGATGGCTAGGTGGTTGCCCATGAAGGGCGCAGCGATCCTTAGGCCCGGGGCATTCACCCTTGACTCGGGCACCAACTACCACTCATCAAAAGACAAGGGTGGATTTGTCTCCATGGCCGAATCTGTCATGTGCATCAAGTGTGCAAACGGCGGCGTCGTCCAAGCCATGGGCGAAGGGGACAAGGTGATCACGTTCAACGTGAACGATGCGGAGAAGGCGGTCAACCTTCAAAAGGTGGTGTGCATGCCCTCCTTCACAACCAACTTGCAGTCCGTCTCACAAATCACCGACAACAACATGACAGTGGTGTTCACCAACAAGGAAGCGGTGGCCCTAAAAAACAAGGAAATCCATGTTTTATACACCAAAGACGATCTCATGCTTCAAGTTCCAAGATTTGACGGCCTCTACGTGCTTCAAACCAAAGTCACCAAGGCGTCGGATGAGGGAATTGTATGTGCCACCAAGATAGTGACAGCGGAGCCAAAGGATGCACCACCGGCGACCATTGCGGATGCCACATCAACCAAGGACAATGATGCTGAGCTGTGGCATCGGCGATTTGGCCACGTGGTGAACAGCATGCTGCAGAAGATGCAGGACCAAGAGGTTTTCTGCGGAATGGAAGGGTGCACATTGTGTGAACCATGCCTCCAAACGAAGGCAAAGAAGAAGCCGTTTGGGAGAGGAGATCAACAAGTAGAGCATGTATTGGAGCTGATACACAGTGATATGTGTGGACCCTTCCGCACACCGTCTAATGGAGGAAGCAAGTACTTCGTGACCTTCATTGACGACCACAGCCGCAAGTTCTGGATCTACTTCCTCAAAACAAAGGGAGAGGTCAAGGAGAAGCTCCTCGAGTTCGTCGCCATGGTGGAGCGGCAAACATGCAAGAAAGTGAAGACGCTCCGAAGTGACAACGGGGGTGAGTACGAGGCATGCAAGCCTTGGCTCAAGCATCATGGCATCCGCCACGAGCAAACCACCCCTTACAACCCCCAAAGCAATGGCGTTGCCGAGAGGATGAACTCGACCCTGCTCGGCATGGTGCAAAGCATGCTCTTTGACGCCAATCTCCCACCTCGCTTTTGGACTGAAGCAGCAACAACGGTTTGCTACCTCTTGAACCTCACACCAGCGACCGCCTTGTGGAAGCGTGGAAAGGAGTAGGACAAGCAGCTCAAGACCCCAAAGGAAGCCCGACGCATCTCATCTGAAGGTGTTAGGGTCAACTGCATGGGTGAAGATCCGGTCCGTAGAAGGTGGAGGCAAGTTGGACGCACATTCCATGGTTGGGTACGACACATCACACAAAGCCTATCGGCTTTGGGACCAAGCAGCAGGCAAGCTTGCGAGGAGCCGCGACGTCGTGTTTGATGAACGCACCCTTGAAAAGGGAGAGCTGCTGGACCCAAACCTCGCTCCCAAAGCGGGAGAGTGGATAGTGTTGCTTGAGTCCGGAGACCAAGCACCCGACAACTTACTTGCTTTGCCAGCAGGTGGTGGGAATGGGAGAGTAGCTGTGGAGGATGACGCAGCATCTGACATGGACGCGGATACCGAGGCGTCCGGGGCTTCAGAGTTTGACTTGGAGTCTGAATACTCTTCTGATGACGACGAAAATGACAACAAACCACCACCTGTGGAAGCACCATCACCAAAGCAAGAAGCCGCAACACTACCCTGGCGCAGTTTGTGACCAAAGAGAGCACCTTTGCGATATGAGGAGGATTGGACTGGCCTTAGCTGGTCGTCCATGGCTCAGGGAGAGCCATCCATAATGGCGGAGGCAATGAATGGCCCAGATGCGGCCAAGTGGAAGGAGGCAGTGGACAGCGAGCTCGCGTCCATTGCCGAGAACGGCACGTGGGTGCTGGTGGATAGACCCAACAAGGCCCACGTGGTGGGATCCAAGTGGGTCCTCCGAGTGAAGAAGAAGTAAGACGGCAGCATCGACAAGTTCAAGGCAAGGGTATTGGCTAAGGGGTTCTCTCAATTCCCGGGCTCCGAGTACGATGAGACGTTCGCNGAGAGCCATCCATAATGGCGGAGGCAATGAATGGCCCAGATGCGGCCAAGTGGAAGGAGGCAGTGGACAGCGAGCTCGCGTCCATTGCCGAGAACGGCACGTGGGTGCTGGTGGATAGACCCAACAAGGCCCACGTGGTGGGATCCAAGTGGGTCCTCCGAGTGAAGAAGAAGTAAGACGGCAGCATCGACAAGTTCAAGGCAAGGGTATTGGCTAAGGGGTTCTCTCAATTCCCGGGCTCCGAGTACGATGAGACGTTCGCTCCCGTCGTGACCTTTGCCTCCATTTGCTCTCTCCTTGGAATTGCAACCTCAAAGAACCTAGAGATACACCAGATGGACGTCAAGACAACTTTTCTTTATAAGAAGCTTGACAAGGATGTGCTTATGGAGGTGCCCGAAAGAGTCAAAGCTCCCAAGGGCAAGGTGTGCAAGTTGATGAAAGCGGTCTATGAGCTGAAACAGTCCCCAAGGATGTGGTAAAAAGAGATGGACGGTTTCATGACCGACGTCTCCTTTGCGCATTGCCAGAATGACGCGAGCATGTACGTGCGTGATGATGGGAGAGGGCTGATGCTGGTTGTGCTGTACGTGGATGATCTGATCATCTCCTTGTCTTCAGTCGAGCTGTTGGATAAGCAGAAGTCTGTCCTCAGTAAAAGGTTCAAGATGAAGGACATGGGGTCTCTCAAGTACTACCTTGGGATTGCCATCCACCGTAGCCGAGTAGCAGGTACCATCGAACTCAACCAAACCAAATACATCGGTGAGGTATTGAAGCGCTACCACGTGGAAGACTGCAAACCTGTCAGCACCCCAATGACGACTGATACAAACCTGAAGGCCTCCATGTTGCCAAGCAATGAAGCAGAACAAAGTGAGATGCAAGAAATCCCCTACCAGTCCGCCGTGGATAGCATCATGTACGCCATGGTAGGGACTTGTCCGAACATCTGCTATGCTGTGGGACAAGTGAGCAGATTCGTGGCCAATACGGGGCCACAACACTAGCAGGCGGTAAAGCGCATTTTGCGCTACCTACAAAAGACACGTCACATGGGCCTTGTCCTTGGAGGCTAAGAAGGTACAGACCGCCTTCGCCTGAAGTGCAACACCGGCGCTGAGAGGGGACGAAATCTTGACGACCAAAAATCCACCTCTGGATACGTGTGCATCTTGAATGATGCTGCCATCTCACGGACCAACAGGAAGTAGGATTTTGTTTCCGTGTCCACGGCTAAGGCAGAGTACGTTGCTTTGTCTGAGTTGTGCAAGGAGACTCAGTGGTTGCGTAGCCTGCTTGGCAAAATGACAATGCTACATAAGGACGCCACGGTCGTACACGTGGACAACATGAGCGCCATCTCGATGGCTGAAGACGAGATCATCTCCCGGCGAACAAAGCACATCGACATACATTACCACTACTCACGTGATCTCGTCATGAAGAACGTGGTGGACTTGCAGCACTGCGGAATGAAGAGCATGCTTGCTGACTGCATAACCAAGCCAGTGGAGAGCGACTTGCACTATACAGGCATTCATGGATTCGGCATGAGGAGTGCGGCAGAGGAAGGGTGAGTCCCAAGGCATTGATGGAGCCTAGTATGCGACAAATGGACAGAGGTGCAAGGGAGAGATTTGTTGAAATAGTATGCACCTTGTCCATTGCCTAGCTGGCTAGCTACACATACACACAAGGCATGCACTGCTCTATGGAGTATGTCCCCTTGGTCTGTTCTAAGATGGGCCAGGAATGCACTGCCCATAATGGGTATGTACCATGTGGCTCATCATAGGAACCATACCTCTTTGGCTTGGTTGAATAGGCACAGGAGTCTCAAATGAGAGGTTGCGGGTTCAATCCCTACGATGGCCGCAATTTTCTTTGTGGCCAAAACTCGGACAGGAAACTTCTAGGAGTATCATTAGAGCCTGCCTTGAGGATGACACTTGGCGGTCTAAGGACGCGCCAAGTAGGACTGTAGGTTGAGGTTGGCTCCAGTGGAGCCACTACAAGCAGAAGCTTTCGCAAAGCTCTGCAAGTATAAAATCTTGTACCTTGTATGCATCCTTTTACAGTTCTTGCCTTTGAGACTCCTCACAGAGTGTCCAACCAAAGGTAGACACTAAAGACCAACATACAGACTTCGTGAGGTTGCAAACCAAACAAACCTAAAGTGTGGATCCCTCGTTTGAAGGTAATATGTTATCTTGGTTGCAATACCAAGAGCGGTTGGCGGCCTCCCATGTCAGGACCCGTTTTCTAGACCGTTGCTATCCAGCGCATTGACAGTAACTATTACGCAATTAGGGTGCAATGAAAGCCAAGTAGCATGCAAATATGAGACAAGGGAATACTCAGAAGCACCTCAAGCATAAGTAGGGGATTTTCAGGCCGCATTTCAAGGGTTCAACAAGGGCACAACTAGGACGTAACCAGGTTAAGGAAAAACATGTTTGCAACTAAGAAGCAACTAGGATGTAACACTGGCATTACTACCACCGGCACAAACATAGTGCAACTAGGGTGAAGCTTGGAAACAACCATGGTGTAACTAGGGCACAAAAATCACAAAAATAGGGTCCAATTCGAGCATGTTTAAGGCAAACATATAGTGAAGTTTATTTGAAATAGGGTACAATTAGAGTATGATTTTGTGGGCAGAAGTCGGGCACAACTAGGGTGCAATTTGGTCACAACTAAGAAACATGTACCAAGTAACTTGAGCACAAAAAGGGACAACTAGGGTTCAAATAGGGAGTAAGTAGGATGCAACTAGGGTGTAGAAAGGGCATAACTGGGACACGATGAAGGCAGAATAAGGGCGCAATGAGGTTCAAACAGGGGTGCAGTATGGGTGCAACAACAGTGTAGCTAGGATGCAAGGAAAGTGCAAATAGGGTACAAGTAGGGAAAACAGAGGGAAAATTTTGAGAGCACGTGATGTAAAACAATGAAAAATGAATAGGGAAAAACTAGGGAGAACGGAAAGAGGGCATAACAAGGGTACTACTGGGGTACAAGGGTGCAACTAGAATATGAATACTTGACAACTAAGGCATAAGCAGTGGGCAACTAAGGAGAGTATGAGCTGTAATCAGACAAAACGTAGGGAGGATCTCGGGCACAACTGGGCCATCACTAGGAAGAAAACTAGGTCTCAAGTACTGTGCAGATAGGATGCAACTAAGGGGAAAAATATGTGCAACTAGGGCTCAATCAGGGCACAATGTGCACCAGGTTGCACATAGGCTATAAATGAGGTGCAACTAGGGCACAACTATGATGCATCTAGGATGTAACCAGGGCCCAACAAGGATATTCCTTGGGAACAACTAGGGTATGAGAATGCAGTTTGGATGCAACTACGGCGCGCCTATGGTACAACCTGGGTGCACCTATGGTGAAAGTGGGGAACATTTGGAACACAAATAGGGTGCAACTAGGGGAAACCCAGGAAGTAGCTAGGAAACAAGTAGGTAAAAAGCAAGATGCAACTTGGGTGCAATTATGGTGCATTTAGGGTACAACAACAGTGCAACTATGGTGCGACAAAGACACAAAAAGGGTGCATCTAGGGCTCAACTAGACCATACTTAGGGTGTAACTAGGGAACACTTCGGGTGTAACTAGGGTGTGATTTTGGTATGAATTGGGTAGAAAACGTGCATAACAATGGTGCAAGTAAGACTCAAATATGTTGCAACTAGGACGTAATTAGGGTGTAACTCATACACCAAAAGGGTGTAGTCAAGATACAAGTAGGGCACCATCAGGGTACAATTAGGGCATAAATATGGTACAAATAGGGCACAAAAAAAATACAAATAGGTTGCAACTAGGTGCAATGAGTGTATGAATAAGGTGCAACAATTCTTCAACTGGAGCTCAACTAGGGCACAACAGGGACACAAGAAAAATCCAAACAGGACACAACTATGACATAACTAGGGGACAAATATGGTGTGACTAGGGCAGAAAAAGGCTGCAATGTGGGCATAACTATGATACAATGATGGTATAACTTGGACACGATTAGGATCCAACTAGGGTGCAACTAGTGTGCACATAGAAAACAGCAGGGAAACAACTATGACGCAACTAGGCTCCAAAGAGTATGTAACTTGGATTCAACTAGGGCGCAAACATGAAGTAACTAGGGAGAAAGGGTGCAATTAGGTCACAACAGGTCCAGAATTCAGAAGTTATGAAGGAAAAGAAGCGTATGACTAAAGCGCAACAAGGGAGCAACAAGGGCTCAACTATGGCATGACTAGAGTGAAATCCATGCAAACATAGAGGGAAAGAAGGACACATAAAGAGTCCAAGTATGGTACAATCAGGGTGCAACTAGGGAAAAACTAGGCGACAACCAGGGTGTAACTAAAGCACAACTAGGGCGTAACCTGAACACAACTTGGGTTGAACTAGGCGACACTTAGGATTCAAACAGTGCTCAACTAGGGAGCAACTACGGTGCAACTAGGTTGCTCAAATGAATCTCCACTAGTGCGCAACTAGGGTGCACTTATGGAGCAACAAGAGCGCAATCAGGGCACAAACAGGATGTAGCTAGGAAACAACACGTGCATCACAACAATGCAACGAGGATATAACTAGGGAAGAAACAAGGCAGAAACAAGGCAAATCTAGGATGAAGCCAGGACATTTGGGTGAAAACATGGCATAATCACGGCCTAATGGTGCATAAATACGCCCTAATGGGCCATAATTACGTCCTAATGGGCCGTAATTATCAAGGGCACACCTAATGCACAACTACAGTGAAAATAGGATGCAACTAGGGCGTGATGGGGTTGTAACTAGGATGCAAAATGGGTGATACCATGCCATTGTTAAGGCGATATCAGGCCGTGTATAGGGTGCAGCCGGAGTGCAATCAGGCCACAACTAGACCGCAACTAGGGAGAAACCAGAGTCCAACGAGAGCACACGAAGATGCAACAAGGGTGCAAATAGGCCAAAACTAAGAGGCAACTATGGTACAAATCAAGCACAAATAAGATGCAACTAGGATAGAACTAGGGCCAACTATGATGCAACTAGGGCTCAACTAGGCCGGGACTAGGACACAGCGACAGGAATTCAATGGCATAACTAGTGTACAGCTAAGTTGCAATCAGGGTGTAACTACGGCACAACAGGGACATAACCAGGGTGCAACTTGGGCATAAAAGGGGTTAAAAAAAGAACATAAATGAAGCAAAAGTGGGATACAAAAAATTTGAAATCAAGGCGCATCTAGGGCTCATTATAGGGTGTAGCTAGGATGCATGGTGGGTGCAAGCAAGATGTAATAATGATGTCATTAGGGAGACAAGGTTAATCACCCCCACAAAATACACTCAGTGTTGAGTGTGTTTTCTTGGGGCGGAAGGTCGACTTTGAGGGCAAAGTCGACTTTTTCCAACGCATTTGACATCGCACGCGCATTCTTGCTTGTTCCACCAGCGAAAATCAGCCTGCAATGACATGTTCACACAGTCACAAAGCCCTCGGTGTAGTGGGTGGATTTGTGAGATAGTTGAGTAGGGGGTCCGAGAATCACCCCTGCGATAGAAGGGAACCTGCTGGGTCAGACTACTGCGGGGCACAGCAGGAGCCCAAAAATTTGTAAAGCACAAACCCTGGGTGTAACTAGGGGAGAGTTTGAATTAGAGTTGCATGTTCAAAAAAGGTTTTCAAACAGAACATGCGTGCCAGAATTGTTCTCGACTTCGGCATCCGCCAAAATTGAGAACGAGATCGGAAAATTCTGATGTTGGCCTCTCCGATGCCAATACAAGGACTTGGTGACTATTCATGCATGCCTCAATCTGACATCGGTGAGCCCGATGTTAGAAGTCACAGACTACGTCCTCAGTTTTGACGACCATCGTGTCAGCTGCCACCGCTAGTACACCGTCGCGCTCTGATGTCGTATCCTCAACTTTGGTATCCCTTGCTCCTTCTTGTAGTGAAGGAGTTGGAACCACTCCCCCATCTTTGGATAGTCCACCATACCCACGTCATTGCTCCTAATGCAGCTCTGTTGCTCATTAAAATCAATGTCTAGACTGCGGGTTACCTCCTCCTTGCGCATGCCATACAGCCGGTATGCCTCATGCGTGCTCTCATTGCCCAGGAAGAGATACAAATTTGCCCGCGGCTCCAGCTTGCTGTCACGTCGCTACGCAGCCTGTACCATTGTGTGCGCCTTGCACCCAAACACTTTTAAGGTGTGCCACACTTGGCTTGCGTCCGCTCCAAACCTCCTGTTGCGTCTTCCAGACGCTCTTCCCCTTCAGCACCGCTGTTGGGAGAGGTTGATGGTGTAGCTCGTTGTACGCACACCTTCTGATCAGAAGCCATATAGTTATTTCACATCCACCAACATGGTCCGTACCATGTTCAGCAGCATCTTGTTTGCCCGTTCCGCCTCGCCATTATACTGAAGCGAATACGACATATTCTGTTCCCATGTTATGCCATGGTGCTTCATCCACCCGCTACAGCCCACGTACTCTCAGCCGTTGTTGCAGCGTAGTGCACTGGCCTTTCGGTCAGTCTGCCTCTCCACTACAATGACATACTCCTTCAGCCAGGCCAAGATCTCGCTTTTCCTCGTCATGAAACACACGAATTTTTTTCTGCTGTAGTCATCTATGAAGGTGACAAAGCAACGTGCGCTGCTCTTTGACTTCGTCTGGAGTGGTCCACACACGTCAGAGTGCACAACCTCCAGCAGGTTCGAGGTGTGATTCACATTCTCATTGAGCTTTTTGTGCCATGCCTTGCCCAAAATGCTCGAGTCGCACTTCTTCTGTGTTGCTGCATCTGTGGCCTCTTCCATACCATTGATGATGAGACCAGTTCACGCTTCGCCATCTCCTTCACGACTGCAGGTGAGGAATGCCCCAGTTGTCAAGGCCAGAGCTCTAGATCAGTTCCCCCCTCCTTTGACCACGTTGATGGTGCATTCCTGCAAGTCTGCTGAATCTATCACCATGGGGATCACCTTGGTCTCCACAATGTAGAGGCCTTCCTCACGCTTAGCCTCCAACATGGGCTCGCCACCACCGTCCTTCTGCATGACTGCCCCCTTTCTCCTAAAGAGCACCTTGTATCCCTGGCCTGTCAAGAAGTTGATACTTAGATTGCACATCCTTGATGACGCACTGTACCCGCTTCCCACCAACCACCACCTCCACGCCCTGGTCTCCTTGGCCAGCCGCCGGTTCGGACTTGTCGTTTGCGACCATAATGAATTTCCTGGACTTCGTGTAGTTGATGAACCCGACCTTCTCAACCTAGGTGTGCTCCTCTGATGCAAAATCAAGGCATCGCTGGTTAGCCTTCTTGAGGTAGTGATTTTGAGTGCCGTTGAGAAGCGTCTTCTTGCCTTTGGCATCCTTGTTGCGGCCTTTGCCTCCTCGGTGCACTCAAGGGCCCAGTGGCCCTCCTTGTCATACTTATGCCATACACCCTTTTTGGCGCCCTTCTTGCCACTGCAATGTCCGCCACCTCCCTTGCCCCCACTTTCGCCACCATGCATTCTGGTGACAAGGGCCAATAAAGATGACGAGGACTCCCCACAGATCCTTCGCGCCTCATTGTGGATGTACTCTGGGACCACACCATATGTGAGCTTGTCCTCTGTCCATCCTCCTAAGACGGTGATGAGAGGGCTTCAACTGCCAAGAAGGGACCATGAGGAGAGCCATCACCTGCTACTGCGTGTCGATCTTCCACCCCACATAACTACATTGTGAGGTGAACGACTTGACCTGTTGCATGGCGGAGATGACATCAGTTCTCTTCTTGATTCTCATCGTGAGGAGTCACTCGCAAGAGACTCCTCATAGTGTTTGTAAGCGACTTGGATTAATGGATGGCAGAGAGTTTTTACCACGCATCGGCTACCAACTTACAGCCTTGGAAGTAGCCCAATTACAACTTAGCCATCCCAAACACCAGCAGCATGAGCACTTCCGTGTTCTTCTTTGCAAAGGCCTCCATCTACTCTTCCATCTCTGACGCTTGATTGAGGACTTCCGTTTCCTTCATAATGTGCAACAGCCCCTTATGCGCGAGGTGGAGCTCAAAGTGACATAGTCCAAAGCCTGGGTAACCTGCATACTTCTAGATGGGTTGCATCTTATTTTGCACCATTTATGAATTCTTCTACTCTAGACCCATCAAAACACCTTTCCGGAGGTAGAGATGTCCCTACACATAGTGACAGTGCTCCTTGCGCCTTTTGGGTGTGTTTTGATGATTTAATCATTGATTTTGGTGTTAGGGATTGATGTGGTTTGAAACCTGTCCGCGGACCAAGTCCCCAAGTAATGAAATGTATTACTGAGTTTCGGACTCTGAGCCAAAGGCTAAGTCACTTAGTAACAACCTGCACTACTGGTTCCGGTGGATCTCTTACACTGGATGCCTCGGCAGTCTTCCGGTGCTGAATACCCATATAGACATTTGATACTCGTTCTGGTGGATTTCCCACCGGCACTCGAACCTCGGCCGACTCCCCGAGCCGCCACACACATCCCAACTTTGGAAGCCCAAATCTCCCTTGTTACATGTCTAGTTCCAACAAATCAACTTCCACCGGATCCAGCAACTTGACAACTTTCAGGAACTTCAATCCAATCAGGATTTGGAGCTCCATTAGGCAGATATAGCAAGTTTTAAGGACTTCTCCCCTCTTGCGGCTTGTCAATGCCTCCTGGTGTCGCCTCGGGCATGCTAAGAGGCAAAACTTCAACATGCATCCTGTCCTCGCCTTCGCTCGCCCTCCTTGCTAACGAGAGCAAACAAGGATGAGGGATAGACACGAGCAAGAGAGACGCAAGAAAAAGGCAAAAGGTCAATAACAAATCACCGATCGTGTCTTGTACATGACGATTTTGCGCCGACGCGTTAACAACAAAACTTGAATTTGCTTAGGAAAAACAACGAGTTTGAAACCGAAAAACTTGTACGAACTCACAAGTTCAGGGTAATATCCCCTTTGTTTTGGATCCAGAACAAGGGGATGAGGTAAGAACAGAAATGGGCCTCCGGATATTCAAGTCTCCCTGCATGGGTCGTTGATGACGATTGCCCCCAAAGTGACGTAGAGGAGAAAACCCCTCAAGATAGCTTTGAAGGTGATTCTGCAAATTCCAACGACAACCTCAGTGTAGGAGCTAAAGACACCCCTGTTAGATTGGTGTTCAGAGCATGACGACTTAGGGTTTTTCCTAAATTTAATGCAATTGTGCTGACCATGGCAGCGTAGAAAAAGAGTGCTTTTCTTCCACGCGATTCTGTCGACAATGGTGGCTTAGAAAAATAGAAATAAATCTTACAACGGCCATTGGCTCGCTGATCATGAGAGCAATGTGACTTCAGGATGCGAAATCTCCTTGAGGTCGTGGGATGACCCTCACAACGGTCTTCACATGCTGCTTTCATGGGCCACAAAATGGCAAGTGTCGGACCATCCAAGACCTACAAGGACAAGGTGATAACAGCCTTACCAAACACCCATCGGCGGATTCTAGGTTTTAAGAACCATCACCACAAGCACGGTTACTAAACCAAAGGCAACCATACTACCGAAGGCAATCCTCACTTGACTCGGCAAGACCGAGAAGCATGTAGAAGGCTCGAGAAGCACGTTGATGTACACGTGGGTGACCCCCACATGACGGAGGATTTGCTCGAGGAGGTCCATCCAAGTTTGGGGAGCTCTGGTTTGGATCTCGAAAAAGAGTACGATGTCAACGATGGTGAAGGCAACAAGGATCATGATCATTGCCATCATCGTACGGTAAACTCAAGCCAATCACTTGAGAGGAGCAAGACCATCGCAGGATTGCATGAAGCTACTGATAGCAACAAGGTTTTCGCCAACAGCAAAGGCATCGAGATCAATCACATGGGAAGTTATCGCGAGCACAAGCCGGACGATATTGCTGCGAAGACTGTTTGCAATGATCGTGAGAGACTTAATGAGATTTCTGTCAAGACAACGGGCCGACTCAAGATCACCACCGACGGTGGAGGTGCGACACCACTTGTCAGAGTGGGGACGGGTCCCCTTCTTATGATTTGGCTATGATGGGATGGACAAACGCCCACTCGAATGTCCTTGCTGACGACAGCCTCCTTCGGAATGAGGGACTCCTTGAAGGCGCGTATGAGAACCATACTCTCATGCAGTGGGTAAATGTACAAGGAAAGCACGAGGCCTTAAAGGTTATTGCTAACTTCTGATGACATTAGAGCTAACATTCACGTTCTCCAATCTACTGGCCCACGTGGAGTAGAGCATCACGGACCTCGACCGTAACTGTCAACTGTAGCAGTTGGCCGCTCATAAGATAACACGTCGATGCGACGACCTCGACAAGACATTGTAGAGGGTTACCCAAGTGCAGATGCAATAGCAATCGTAGCGGGTTGCATGTGCTAATGACACCGCCAATGGCAGTGAGGAATTGCGTACCTTGACGACTTCAGACCAGTCATGAACACGTCCTTCCTCCACAATGTAGAGATCTTCTGAAAGGGCGTGAAGCTGACCAATCGGTTGAATTGCATGAAACACATTCTACATGTTCACAAGGCTCCACTTAGTAAGTGTGGCGACCTTGCCACAACGTGACTTCATAACAAGCTGTTCAAGTACGTGGTTAAGGAATGGGACACACAACAACCACACTTTGAGTGGCAGTCCATACCGTGACAGGTATTCTGCGCTATCATGTGTCAGAAGTGTACCCAATGTGAGGAGGCATATTGTGTTTTCTACAAGGTCAAGGAATTTAAGTAGCTCGGTAGCTTTCTCAAGGCCTAATTGAACAGTTCATGATACTCGTGGAGGAAGCCAAAAGCTTAACCAAGGGTGATGGGGCCCAGACCTTCAAGTACTTGGAGTGCTTGCTGCTGGAGTACTTATGTGATGGTCATGTCAACAAGAAGCTGAAGGACAAGAACACCATGAAGGCAACCGGCCAGGCTTGGACAAGCTGGAGTGTGTTGCATGACTAAATGAGTGAAGTGCATTCGGCGAATCCAAAGTACTACTCAGATTCACGGTTGAATACATGTGCACAGCAAGGCCGCAACATGCGCATGGATGCTATAGGGGCTAGTGGGTCAGCCGGCCAACGGGGCGGGGTGAAGGGCAAGCAGCTTGCAAACCCCCCCGGTGGGCATATGGTCCCTAACCACAAGTGCAGCCATGACAATGATAAGCTAGAAGCAACGCGTGAGCGTCACAACACAACCTTTCACAATGGAATCTGCCACAATTACATGCAGTCTCATCACTTTAGGGCTCAGTGTCTTGAGGCGGTTGGTGGTGGGCAAGAGGCCGTCACGTTTGTGGCACCTTGTGGGAATGGTATGGCAAGAGGCCACAGAAAGGGCCATGGAGAGGGCCGCGGCCGCGGCAACGAGGCCAAGCATGGAAATGGACAGGGCAGTGGTGAAGGTTTACACCGCCCCTGAGTCACGTTAGTGGGGACAAATCTGGGATAAAACTGGATCACGAGTGTGGGTTCATGTTTTCAGATAATGATGTAAAATGATTTGAGTGTTTCATGATTTCAAATTTCTCCGTTGTTTTCTCCCCTCCTGTTGAACCTCATTCTACACTTGTTGACCGTCATTACCCACTAAACCTTGAATTTCGGACAAGACGGATAATCAAACATGCTTATTGGTGGCGACACTGACCACTGTATAACAGCTATGTGATTGAGCAGTGAATTTCATCACATTCACAGTACCTTTAGTCAACGGTTTTGACCCTGTCACATTCAAAGACTAGAAGGTACTAGCTGAGTTCACTTGTGGCCATAAGATGTGGTCTCAAGTTGGTGAATCATGAAATTTATGATGCCTGCTATGCTGATTTTGTCTTCATCAAAGACTCAGCTTGCTGTCCTTGAGCGTGTTCACTTGAAAGAGTGGAGATGACATGACCATACAGTTCAAAGGACACCTAGTGGGTACTCCCGTGAACATAATGTCTGACAATGCTGGGGATGACTCTTTTGTTAACCTGTGTTTTTCCCGACAAGTGGGCTTGAACAACAAGCCACCGGATGGCGCAGTTGTTTTCTATGACAACCACACGGTACCCGTCATCGGTACTTGTAAAGTGAAGATTTGTATTCAAGGATACACACAGATTGTCACGTTGAAGGTACTGAACCCTCTTGACCCATTTGACGTGATCCCGAGATCCACCAAAACAAGGCTCTGAAGTGTTTTGGATCAAAGCGCTTGAGCAATTCAAGGGGAAGCATTAAAAAAATGTTGAGTCCAAGTACAGAATTGTCACCAATCTAATTCAAAGTCCATGCCACCTTGTCTACGATACATGTCAAGAAATATGTTTGCCAAGGTTATTGATTATTCTTGGCTCAGCTGCAAAACCTGGAGGGCAATGGGAAGGAAGACACGCCACAAGAGATTAAATCTCTATTGGCAGAATTCTAGGATGCATTCCAAGACCCACCGGCTTGGCTTCCACCAGAATGACACATGGCAACACGATTCTGTTGCAACTAGTGGTGACCCCTTCATTCTGACTCATGTATCGCCTTAGTCCAGCAGCAAGGTGAGAGGCCAAACATCAAATTGAAGAGTATCTTGCAAAAGGGTGGATCAAAGAGTACCTTGCAAAAGGGTACAAAATCCAAGTAGCTTGCCGTACGGTCAGCTTATCCTTTTTTTTAAGAAAAAGGATAGTGGTTTATGCATGTGTGTGGACTACATGACATTGAACAAGCTGACGGTGAAATCGATTACCCTTACCATGGATTGAGGACATGTTTGACCAACTTCAACAAGCAACACTCTTTTTTTCTTAGGAGTTTTCTCAAGGGTACCATCAAATCCACAGCACGGAAGATGATGTGCCCAAAACAATGTTTCAAATACACATGGGACATGATGAGTTCCGGGTTTTGTGTTTCAGGCTAATGGACGGTCCAGCAACATTCTATGGAGACATGAACCGAATATTCGCCAAGCAACTCGGTCAGTTTGTCTCAGTTTACCTAGAAAACATCCTTGTTTTTACCAAACACATAGAGCACATAGAACATCTGCATGAAGTCATCTTGGTCCTTTGGGAATAGAAGTTCTATGCAAAATAAGAGCAAGTGCAAGTTTGCACAAGATGAGCTCGAATACCTTGCACACATAGTTAGCAATGACGATATCCATGTCAACCGACATTAAGTCTAAGCCATGGTAGATTGGCCACGTCTCAAAAACGTTGGGTAGATTTGGCCTTTTCTTGGACTTATAAACTACTTCCGATGGTTTATGCAAGGGTATTCAACTTTGGTAACGCCATTAACCAGGCTCATGCGAAAAGACATGCATTCGGAATGGACATCTGACAGTTAGAACGCCTTCATGAAAATCAAAGAGCTTCTATCCATAGCGTCCGTCTTACATCTTTCGGAACCATCGCAATTGTGGAAGGTGCAATGTGATGCGTTGGTAGAAGGACTTAGAGCAGTCCTCATGCAAAACGGTCACCCAGTTGAGTAAAAGAGCCGGAATCTCATCCCTGGGGAAACACGGTACACAACTAGGGATGAAGAGCTCCTTGCGGTGGTTCACGCTTTCAAGATGTGGCGTTGCTATCTCCAGCGCATTGACGGGGGCGTGACGGTCGTGACCAGCCACAACCCATTGGTGTTTTTCCAAACGCAACTGAACCTGTCAGACGATAGGTGCATTAGATCGAATACCTGAGTTGATTCTTATTCACGTGGGAATATTTTCCAGGACGCATCAACGTGGCCGATCCACTAAGCCAACAGCCTGTGGAAACAAAAGCAACCACCAAGGTCGGTGCGTGTTTTACGGCTATTACGACAACAACGGTATAAACACTAGCTTCTCCTGTACCTATATGGGAACCACATTGAAAGATTATCTACTATAACAGTTTTGTAAAAATGATTTGGATGGGATAAAAAATGGATTCTTGGTCTCAAGAATGTCGAAATCTAGACAAGTACAAATTGGTGGAAGCCACACAAATCTTCTGGCACAGAGAACAAGGGCAAACTTGGGAGATCTCTGAGCAAGTATTATCATCCAATTCCACGACCAGCCGGTCGCAGGAAATTTGGGATGTTGAAAGTTTGGACAGGAGCTCTCGGACCACTATTGGTGACCAGAATGGAGTGTGATGTCTGTAGTTATTGCATGACATGCGACCCATGTCTTTGGAACAAGGCTAGTAACAAGAATTCCGTTGGAATCTTCCAATAGCTTCCCGTCACTGGGACTACATGGGAGTGCATGAGCATGGACTTTATTACTATTATTCTGGACTCGGCCCATGGCCTTGATGCAATACTAGTGGTTGTGGATCTTCTTACAAAGATGATAGACTTCATTCCAACAACCACTGATGTGATTTCAAAGCAGACGGCTTGTCTCTTCTTTGAGGGTATCGTAAAATACCACGCATTGCAGTTGCATGTTATCTTTTATTGAGATAGAAAGTTTGCTAGAAAGTTGTGACAGAAGATGCACGAGTACTTTGGCAACAAGTGACAAACATCAACAGTATTTCACCCTCAAACTGGTGGACAAATAGAGCACATGAATTACATTTTAGAGCACATGCTTTGCAAAAAAAGTGGACTCTACCATGAATGACTGGGACGAATTCCTAGCACTGGAAAAGCTTGTGGTGAACAACTTGGTGAACGAGTCCAAACAGTTTACACCATTTGTGTTGAACAGTGGTCAGCAACCAGTGGTACCCTAATCATTGTTGAACAATGGGAGTGCATGCGGACTGGTTCCTTCTGCTCACACCTTTGCCGAGCGCATAGAATTCTTGTTATAGGAGGCAAATTTTCACCTTCAAGCTGCTCGACAACGATAAAAGGCATATGGCAACAAAATTCACTGGGAGGTCTCATTCGACATTGGTGACAAGGTCCTACCTGACTTTTGGCTGAAGTCGCCAAGGGCGCGAAAACTTCTATCGAAGTGTGTTGGATCATTCCCATTGTTGCGCGCAACGATCCAGTGGCCTAACGGCTACTGCTTGCACCGAGTATGAAGATACATGACGTGTTTCATGTGAGCTTGCCCGCTCTATGCACTGCGAAGGGAACCATTCAGCCACTGTCGGTAGTTATTGTTGCCGACGGCCAATACAAGGTTATTTGCCTAATCCAGCACTGAGAGCGTACACTCCGGTCACGGGTTGTTAAGGAGTACCTTGTCCATTGTGCCAGTTTTGGACTTCAATATTATTCATGGAAGCTCGCATCTCACTTGTCCACAGGGGTGGTCAACGAGTATTAGAGCGAGCTGACAGCTTGAACTGATCGACACATGGCAGGAGGCACCACCTGAATTCGGTGATAGTGAACAATATTCCTACTAGATGGTAGTCATGGACAGCGACCATTGGAGGTTTGGGATGCTCAACATGGTTGTTGTGCATACACTCCAGCGTAAAGAGATGAGGCCGCTAGCCATGCCGACTGACAAGCTATAGCTTACGTCCAAGTGCCATGCTCGTGTTCATGTTTAGTTGGTGATGAAAATCATTAACTTTCTTTCACAATGTTGATTACTCACTCTTTTTCACTCTAACTTGTTAATCATGAACTGAGACAGATCAGAATAAGTGGAGAGGAATGTAGCTGGAGAGTGGTTCATACTCTCCCACCTCGCGATAGCAAGGGGGTGGTGATGGATATGAGGGTGCTAGAAAATGACAAAAATAGTTTGCTCGATGGGGAAGTCTCTTTCCGACCAGCTTTCTATAATTAAGGACCATGTCGAAGATTGTGTGCTCATGCTAACCATCATCTCAGGCCTTCCTAGCAGCTACACTCATCTCATTGTTGCCCTGGACCAGCATGGTGACAAGCTTACCCTCAACGATGTGGAGGAGATCCTGCTGTTTGAGGAGGAGCGGCGCAAGGGAGAGGAGGGCAGAAGCGGATTGGACGTCCCTCTCATCACCAATTCTGTTCATGGGGGTGGTGGTGCACCAACCAGGGGCTACGGTGGAGGAGAGAAGAAGAAGGGGGACTTCCACTACTCCAAGAAGCCGCGCCATTGGGCATGCGAATGCCAGAAGAAGAAGGAAGACCTTGCGGTTGGAGTGGGAGCGGGAAAGCAGTCCAACGTCACCGCGAACGCAGCAGATTTGGAGAGTGGATTCGTGACAACTATCCAGGTCCTGCACGTCTCCGACAACACCGCCTTGTTCTGGATCATCGACTTGAAAGCCACGTGACATATGACGTATCGTCGAGAATGGTTCGTTGTCTACACCGCCATTGAGCCTCATCGGGTGTACATAGGGGACAATCATGTGCAAATGGTGGTTGGGGAGGGTGAGATTGTGTTTAGTGCTTCTGTTGATGGAAAGAACGTGGAACTTTGTGTGAAGGGGGTGCTCCATGTTCCGGGGCTGGCAGCCAACCTCCTTTCTGTCTCATCTCTCATCTCCGAAAGCATCCAGGTTCGCTTTGAGAATGGTGGCTGCACCGTCTCTGCCCATGCAGGCCGTGTGCTTGCAAAAACGGACAAGGAGGACGGAATCTACTATCTCTACATGGCGTCAGAGAAGGAAGCCAGCTCACCGTTGGTTACGAGAGAGGGAAAACATGACATCGGCCTGTGGCACCGCCGGCTTGGTCACCTCGGCTTTGGGACAATCATCTCCATGCAGCAGATGGTCCACGGCCTGGAGCTGAAGGGGGTGAAACAGCCTGGTGCATCGGCTTGTGAGAGCTGCATTGAAGGGAAGCAAGCCCGCACTCCATTGTCAGGGGAAGGAAAGGGGGCGGCTGAGCTTCTCTCACTTGTTCACTCTGATTTGTGCGGTCCTATGCCATCTTAGTCCTTGTCCAGCAAGTTGTACTTTGTCACATTCATTGATGACAAGTCGAGGAGGACATGGGTTTCCTTCCTGGCCAGAAAGGATGAGTGCATTGATGCTTTCAAGGTGTGGATTGCTGCTGCACAGAATGAGAGTGGCATATAGTTGAAGGTGCTTCACACCAACGGTGGAGGAGAGTACCTCTCCAACGATTTCCGCAACTCCCTCGAGCGTCGCGGGATCAGGCACGTAGTTATCCAACCTAGAACACCGCAACTGAACGTCATGGCTGAATGTGCAAACCACATGCTCATGGAGCGTATTCACAGCATGCTCCAAGACGTGGAGCTCCCACCAAACTTTTGAGCGGAAGCGGTCAACACTGTCGTGTACCTAGAAAATAGGAGTCACACGCGTGTCGTGTCGCTGATGATACCGGAGGAGGCGTGGACGGGACGCAAGCCAACAGTGACACACCTGAAAGTATTTGGGTGTGGTGCATTTGTGCACATACCTGTCGGCAACCGCAACAAGCTGGATGCAAAGTCGGTGAAGGTTGCCTTCCTCGGCTACGACACCATGGGATGCCGCCTCTACAACCTCGCTTCTTACAAGATCATCCGCAGCCATGACATCGTCTTCCATGAGGGCGTGAAGGGTTGGACTTGGAGCCCTATTTCTACAGTTCCACTTGCTCCCACACTTGTACCAGAGGTGGGAGAAGAACCGGTGGCAGAGGAGGGCGGTGCAGAAGATGGTGGTGATAGCGGCAATGACAAGGAGGTGGAGGGAGCTGAGAAGGAGAAGGAGCCAGCATCCAATTCTAATGAGGAGGAGCAGCAAAGCAACAAACAGCAGCTACCATGACAGTCTGCATGCATCAACAAAGGACTGTGGGGAGCAACCATGGCGGTCCGAGAGGCTCGCAAAGAAGCAGATGCAACAAGGGGAGAGGCTGAACCTGTGCACCGTTCCACCACCAACGGTGTCATCTGAACTTGAGCTTCTCTTCCTCACCGTCACTAATGACCCAGCCACATTTGCTGAAGCTATGCATAGTGCTGAGGCAGCAGATTGGTGTGCTGCAGCAGACGAGGAGTATGGTGCGCTAATGACGAACCTGGACCCTCGAGGAAGCTCTACATGGCAGCCGGGTGATCGGATGCCGATGGATCTTCAGGCGCAAGCGTGGTACAAATGGTAAGGTGCTCAGGTACAACGCACGGTTGGTTGCAAAGGGGTATGCGCACACTAAGGGTGTGGATTACAATGAGGCATTTGCACCTGTTGCAAAGTTCACATCCATCCGAGCAATCCTTGCTCTTGCTGCTGCTATGGACTGAGAGGTGCACCAAACGGATGTGACGTGTGTATTTTTTAATGGTGACCTCAAGGAGGATGTGTACATGGAGCAGCCGGAGGGGTATGTGGTGGAGGGAAAGGAGGATTTGGTGCGCAAGCTTGTGAAGGCCCTTTATGGCCTGAAGCAAGCACCGCGAGCATGGTACCACAAGATGGATGAGCAGCCGACTGGGCTTGGTTTTGTGCGCAGCGAAGCCAACAATGTAGTCTACGGGCGCGTGCAAGGGGCAAGCCAGGTCATCATCTTGCTCTATGTTGATGATCTGCTCATTGCATCTGACTCCAAGTCTCTTTTGGACGATGTGAAGCAGTCCCTTGCTGCCAGGATTCACATGAAAGACATGGGAGAGCTCAGGTACTACATTGGCCTTCAGGTCAAACGCAACCGGCATCAGTAGACTGGAGTTTTTGCAGAACACGCACGTGAGCAACACCGTCAAGTGCTTCAACATGGCAAGAGCGTGCAAGGCCACAACACCACTGGAAGTGGGAGCGAAGCTGAGCATGACGCAGAATCCCCACGGCATGCAAAAGAGCAGCCGCATGGAAGTTGTGTCATACCAAGCTACAGTTGTGAGCCTCATGTATGCAGCAGTCGGCACGCGCCTCAACATTAGCCAAGCACTGGGAGTTCTCTGCAATTTTTGCGCGAGTCCGGGTGTGCCACATTGGGAGGCAATCAAACGCGTGCTGCGCTAACTCCACAGCAGCAGCATCCTTTGCCTCACCTTCAACGGCAAAAACAGTCCCATCCTCATTGGCTACACCGACGCAGATTAGGGGGGTGACCTGGACACAAGGAGGTCGACCAGTGGGTTTGTGTTTGTGCTCGGGGGAGGTTCAATCAGTTGGAGGAGCAAGAAGCAAGAGTGTGTCACCCTCTCCTCCGCCGGAGCGGAGTACATCACCCTGAATGAAGCAGCAAAGGAAGTCGTGTGGCTGCGTGAGCTGCTGGAAAGCCTTGGGCAGCAGTAGACCGCAGCGACCACCATCTACTGTGACAACATGAGCGCCATTGCTCTGACCAAGAACGCAGAGTTTCACGCCCGCACCAAGCACATCGACCTACGACACCACTTCGTCCGCGAGCTCATGGCGAAGCAGGTAGTGCAGATCAAGTTCTGCCCTTCAAGCATGATGCTGGCAGAATTCCTGACCAAGCCGCTGGCAGCACACCTCTTTCAGCAGCTGAGGGGACAGTGTGGACTTGTGTGATTTTTATTCTCGCAAAGTGGGAGAATGATGGACATGAGGGTGCCAGAAAGTGACAAGAATAGGTTGCTCAACAGAAATTCTTTGGCATGACATCTGATAGAGGATGTTTTACAGGTTCCAACGCACTTTACGGAACTCAATTCGGAGTCGGATTGAGTGAGATATGGATTTCCAAAGTTTGGAGATCATTGGTCGGGTTTAAATGACGATCTCAGCACTTTGAGCTCAAAAGGCGGCAAGATTATTGGCCAGGACGGCTGAGAGCGGCCTTCAAGGAGAAAAGCCGGTTGGAGGACCTCAAGGAGACTTCAAGGAAAGAGCAGACCAAGATTGTTGGCCGTGCAGGTCGTGAGAGACATTATTCTCATGTGTGACAAGATGACTGCCGCTCATCCCACTAAGCTAGGAGAGTGTGCTAGAGGGTGAACTTTGACAGAGTGTATCTCAGTGCTCCCTTGGCCAAATGATGCACACAATGGCATGTTAGAAAGCTGTAATGATGGAATTTCTCAATCAATAGTCGATTTAGACATTTGCATTCTCTGCAAACCTACATTCACTTCCGTAAGTTTTTTTCTGTACAACTCGTAACTCCCTCCCACAAATAGTTGGTCCTGCCTAGGTGGCTCTTGGTCTGCCTAGGTGGCTCTTGGTGAGCCTGATCACCTCCCTGAGGGCTGCTCCAGTTTCCATCAGGTGGCCCATAGCCACTAGCTGGCCGCTAGCCAGCCACCCGCTGGTTACCGGCTGGCCAGCCGGCTGGATGTCCAACGGCCGGTTAGGTGACCGGCCGGCAACCCAACTGCAGGCCACTAGCCGCCGATCGAGCTGGTGGCTCGATCGGTGGCTGATGGGCCATGAGGACCTCGAGAGCAAGGCTTGTGGCCTTGTTTCCTTGCCCTTTTTTGCCCTCCTCACTAGCAAGAACAAGGAAAAACAAGGGATATGCACAGTTGAAAGAGGAGCAAGAGAAAGGCAAAAGGTCGGCACAAAGTTGCCGATCGTGCCTCGCACATGACGATTTCGCACCGATGCATCAAGAAAATGCATCAAAAAAAAAATTTTTACGATGGACTACGAGTTTTGAAACCAAGAGTTCACGAGTTCGGGCTGTTACCCTCCTCGTTTTGTACCCATAACAAGGATGTAAGGTATAAACGGAAATGGGCCTCCGGAGACTTGAAATGTTCAAGTCTCCTTGCATGGATCATTGATAACGATTGCCACCAGAGTGACACAGAGGGAAAAACTCCTTGAGCAAGCTTTGGACGCTATTCTACGACTTTGAAGATGACCTCAGTGCAAGAGTTGGAGATACGTCTGTTATAAGTAGAGACCTATTCTTTACCACGTATAGGTCACCATGTTACATTCCTCCTCTTGAGCTATGAATTATCCTTGGTTTACAAAGGAAAGAGGTTCACTCATCAAAACAACCACGTAGGGAAAGTAAAAAGAGCGTGGTCAAGATGACGCTTGTGTCCAAAGGAAAATGTGTGGGACATTCTTTGTGCGAACATGGTATATGCCAACATGCATGTATCCATTTTTCATGCGCATCTAGCCTTGTGGTGCAATGATTTCTCGTGCATATGTTACCTTCATGCGAAAGCAAGAGTTTTCATTTCAAGGACCCAAAGAAGGGTGCTTGTACATGTGGCTTTGGTGCTTGATGTTTCGGCAAAGCTTGATGCACCGACTTGGTAAGACATCGTCCATCTTATGTTGACACAACAAGAACATCTTCCATGATTGAGCATGGGGCTTTCATGCTGAAAATCAAAGAGTAAGTTGTGAGATGGAAAAATTAATTTCTTGATTGGCTTTATGGGTGTTGAGCCTTGGTATTGGAGGGACGCATCCTGCCCCTCGCAACAAATGCCCAGGGAATATACTTTCTAGGCTTCATCAATGTGCCACCGTGCCCAAAGGAAAAATCTCTTTTTGGGGCTTATGTCAGGGTGGTACCCTGGACGTGGTCAATCAAACTCAATCTCATACTCCATTAGGGTTTCAACTAAGAAACGCAATAATTGTTTGTGGCATGTTGTCAGGTCAACATGTTGCTATCATGGCCGGTTCAGTTAGGTTGGCTGAAAATCATTCCCAATTGAGTCATTGGCTCGAGAATTGATATGGTGTCGGCGCCATGTTACATGTTTAAACATGTCATATGACAATACCTACAAACCAACTGAACATTGCAGACCGCATGGCATTGCATTGTATGGATCATTGCAGAGCGTGACCTGTGCTTTGACGTTATCACAGCACAGGTCTTCCAGCACATGTGTCTACATGGTGCGATGATGGATGAGACTGTCATGTGGTAGCACAAAGACCCAGACGGAAGGCACTTGAAGCTTGCCGTCCCCGCACTTGAAGGACAAGTGCATGCCATCAGATGCCGTGTGGTCTAAGACTTGCCACCATGAGGAGATTATCCCGGGTGTTGTGATGTCCTTGGACACACAACCAATCGTCTTATATGAGAAGGATGTTCATAGCAAATAGCAAAAGTGCCAAGTGTACAGTCTTGAGTAATGTGGTGGATGAGACTAAAAAATCCAATGTTATGACAGTTGTAAGAATGGATATCAAAATTTCACATGTGTTTGTGTTGTTGTGGTTGGTACAAGTACTTTTGAATTACCCAGATACATCAGTAGCATGACTAAATGTGTGAAATGGGTCATTCTCGTGAAAGTTGGAAGCTTGAAGTGTGATCATTTAAGAAAGGTGATCAAACTCGGATAACTCAAACAATGTCATCCACCTTCAACTCCCCATTGATTCATCCCATACTTACTGGGGTGAAAAGACATTAGACTGTTATGTACCTTAGTTTTGTTTTTTCCTTGCGTGCACAATGTTAAGACATGCACCGAGTATGCGACGATCCTTAAAGGAGCACTTATAAATCTAGGGATACTCTCTGTTTGTTAGAACATCCAAAACATGTCCAAGGAAAAGTATTGGAGAGCATTAGTGCCAAAGCACACTTTTCCAAGATATGGATCATTGATCAATATTCATTGCTTTTGAAGGCTACCTCTGGTGCTTTTAGTCACTCCAGGTTGTTTTTAACCAATTGGTGAATACAATTGTATGCTCATGGGCAGATAACATCACCATAAGTTTGATAGGATATCATCTTCCATTGAGTTAGATAGCATATTGTTGTTATGCATCATCACATAACCATGCTCATTTCACCAGATTCATGCCTGATTCTATTATGTGATTTATGCACTGCGCCAATAGCAGAGGAGTGAAAGAGGGCATCATCTTCATTCCAATGGAATTCAAATAGTGCTCTTTAGATGAGCAAAAACCGGACTGGATCGGCAAGGAATCCAGTAGAGGACATTTGGGCAAAATGAATGTCATTATAGTAATGACTTACGTGTCCGTGCTGTGCACAGTAGAATGAGGGGCTGTGAGTGGTTTCAAATCTTCATTCATACTAGCTCAAAAGCCAGTTGTGAATATTTAGATGTTGGACGGATGGCGCCGTCAATAGAGGTGTCATAGATAATAATGTGTTCTTGGCTGGGTCATGCTAGGTTTTACCTTGCCATGTCTAAGGCAAGCATGAGCATCCTTGGTGCATTTTGAGTACTAACACGGAGCCATGATGGCCAATGTCCTTGATTGTAGTATGCTTGCACACCGCCTTCTCAAGCCCTGGCTATAGCGTAAAAGATCAAGGATCATGGAGCACCCGACACGTGGATTTTTGCTCTGCATGATTCACCGAACATCAATCTTTATGGAAGGGGTAGCATGTGTCACAATATGACTATAGCTCCATCTTACCACTTTTCAACCATGTTCTCTTCATTCTCGGAAACATGGACTGAAATTTGGCCATTTTGACCATCATAGTCTGATGTGGACTTTCTCATGGGAAGAGAAACCCTTGCAATGGAGAATAGATGGAATCTTCCCTCCTTGTATCATAAACCATTGTGTACATGGCCATGAAGAAATTCCATGACAAATTCAATAATGTTCCTCATCCATGTTTTGTGGCATGGATCGAACAAATGGAGATACAACCATGTCTCGCTTGTTCCATGTAACATCTTTGTCCAAAATACGCATGAGTAAACATGTTTTTAACATTAGCTCTATTGACCAACAGTTTGGCCTTGTGAAAACTGGTGTTCAAAGATAATGCCTTCTTGGATTGACGCGTGTATCCATCTTAGACACAGGAATGACGAGTAATCAAGGTGCATGCCGGGTAACTGATGCCACGGACAAGTGAATTGAAGCATTGTCAAGTAAGTTACATGGCCAGATATATCACCACTGGTATGGCTGACATGTAGCATGTCTAGGGTACGTTGTGTACTCCGTACATGAAGGCCAATAGAGCAGGTATAGGCAATGTACATAACATGAACAGTTTCAAGTCATGTCATTCCTTCATTCGTGAAGGAAGGCTAACAATTACATGTGCGATGTGCCACGGGCTTAAAGCCTCATGGGCCATTGTCGTGTATGCCTGAATCTGCAATCGTGAGGAACATGTATTCCAACCCATTGCCTTACCATCACCGACATGCGTTGAGCATTGTCGTTCATTATGTGGCAGCACATGGCTTGACACAAGTAACTCTGGTATGGTGTGACTTAGACATGCTTTTATAGGATCGCTTTCATGTTGTACATCATGCATTTTGAGCCTGTGCCTTAGCACATATGCTTCACACAACTGAAGCACGTCAAGGATGCTTGGTGCATGATTCAACCATTGGATTTTATGTGCAAGACACCATGGGTGGGGGGTTGGAATTGTTATGAATCAACGCCTTGATTAGTGCAATTCATAATCTCCAATGTTAGAGACGTGTCTAGGGTAAAAGTATTGCCCCTGACATTGTATCCAATGACGTAGCCCTCAAAGTTCAGAAGTCTAATTCTGTGGATTTCATGGTGTGACGTGTAACATGTGAAGAATGATGAATCATGTTTACGACCTGGATCGATCATGATCCGTTGGCCATTACCTGTTCATAGACAGGTGGCTTTACCTCTGGACCTTCTTACTGACTTAGCTACATTGCCACCATGTCTTGTGGCTTTGCAACAGCTAGAGTGTCCTAAGTGTTTGTCACTATCCTCACTGACTCCTTTGCTTGTGTCGTCCATGGCCCTGAGCAATGCATACTAGGGTTGAGGTACCATAGGGTCCTCTCACAACTGCTGATTTCATCCCCATGCTCAACCTTTGGTCCTTGACCAAGAAATGGGAGGAGGGAGGGGTGGGGGATAGGGGTGCTCGCCGAGTAGATACTGCCATGTGGCCAAATGGTGCTGATGGTGCATTTTCTGTTTGAAGCAAACCCGTCATATAGTGTTCTTAGATCCGGCCAATCATAATCAATTGGTCTCAAGTTACACGATGGCATCCTCTGTAGATAGGACTCGACATGTTGAATGCAAGATTCTAGAGATGTTGGTTGTACCTGAAACACCCTTCCTCTTGTGATTATACCGGCTTTGTGCATACCAGTGTTGAAAATTTTGACGGAAAAACCCTTCCTAAAATTTGATGTGTCGTTGAATCCGGTGGAAGTTGCTCCACCGGAATTGGACAAGTATCAAGGGAGATATGAGCTTCCAAAGTTGGGGTGTGCGCGGCGGCTCTGGGAGCCGGCCGCGACTCGACTTCCAGTGAATAATCGACCGGACCGAGCAACAAAAGTTCCATCCGGAGATTTTGCTCCAGAAGGTCTGCCGAGGCGTTCACTGGATAATCCACCGGATCCTATAGTACAGGTTGCTACTGAGGGACTTAGCCAAAAATCCTTGCTCAGCATCCGAAACTTAGTAAAATGTTTTGTTACTCGGGGACTTGGTCAAAATTCTGACTGCAGGTCTGCGAACAGATTTCAAACCTCGTCACACCTCAACACCAAACTCGACCCAAAAGTGGGGGAGGTGCATCAAAACAGTGCAGGGGACCCCTTCACCACGTGCTATGGGAAAGGCGTTTCGCACGTGAAGAAAGGTGCCATGGCGTGTGCGCACCATGGAGGCGTTAGTCGTTTCAATGGTGGGTGAGACTTGTGCTTTGACAAGAGTGAATTGGACTATGCTCGGCCAAATTGCGCGTGGTTTGGTGCCTTGGAGAGCTCATGACTAGCCATATAGATTTTTTTATCATGTCCATGTACAAATACTAATACAAAATTCCATTATTCCCTTCGCAAACTGACTGTCTCTAAATTCCTGCTCACATAGCGTGAGACGAACAGAAAGCTCATGCTCAGTCTCGGATTTGCCCAAAACAGAACACGTGAACCACTAGAGAAGATCACACCAACATTCGGGACTGCACCACGCAGGTTTTCTGACAACCAATACTAAGTAAAGCAGCATGGCCCCGCACCTCTATCAGAAGAGGTAGCATGGGTCACCATCACTTCAGGACATGCGAGTGTGGACCATACCCCTGTTGGGGTGATCGACATAGATGAAGTTACTGATTGACAACCCAGCATAGGTTATGCCGCCAATAGGCATGCCCACACGGATCAAGCCAATATTGGACAAGTCCGTTTGTCAAGCCCAACCTCCGCAATCCAACCCAATGCCAGGGAGGATGATGCGCTCTTGACACCCCCTTGTACACTACTGGTGCACTACCAACAAGCTCAATGCAGTCATTTTTACTAAGTGTGTCTACTAGCTTTGAACGAGCAAAGCATCCTTCATTGTCCCTAAACATTCAAGGCCTCCGGTAGCCAGTGGTTAGGGCCGAGGGGGGGTGGGCTGAACTCGGATGTGCACTCTCAGGTGTTTGATGTTTGTTTTATTACTAGCCGTGCCACCGCTACGTACTGCGAGCATTTCCAACCCGGATTTTGTGGTGCACAAGCAGCATCTGTCATTGCTCATAGCGCCAGCAAGACCTGCACTGCTGTTGGCGATGTCATCACAACTCTTGTTGCTGTCAGTAGCAATTGCACGTTACCCAACGTTGCAAGCAAACTCCAACAGAGTGTGCTCTGTTGCTGACGATGCCAACGCCGCTCAAATCACGCGCCCATCCGCCATGGTGTGGGTCTGGATGAAACCAGGGAAAAGAATAATCACTTTGTAGTCCCGGGGTCTTGCGTTGGGAACGTGGAGCTCAGGTGTTTGGCTACATTGCCGCATTATTTTGACACCCGGCAGTTCCACTCCTGTGAAGCACTTGCAAGGTGCGCCATGATGAGTTCACGTCATGTCGAGGACTCGCGACACTTCATGCCGGCACTTCCCGGTGCGCAGCTGGTCTCGCACGGCCTCGTCGACCGGGCTCGCTTGTTCGCTCACTCAGCCAGATCCAAATGTTTTTCCGGAAAAGTATCTCCAAGTCTGACATGAGTTTGTTGGGGGACTGCAAACTTTGCCCGGTAGTTAGTTGACCCCGGGTACACGGTAAGAGTGAAAGCGTTTTTTCTACTAGTATTGGACGTGGTTGGAAGCCATTGCAACAGACTGACGTTGTAGGTGGGTAGTAAGTATGTTAAAGCCCTCGGAATGGAGTAGTTGGTCTTGTTGGCTCAACCAGCGGGGAAAATCTCATGGGGTGGGCGCCGGAGTGCAACACACCGACCAACATATTGTCATAGGGCGAGATGTTTCAGGATGTTTCCTGTTTTGATGATGTCATCAGACAGACCTTGACGGTCCATCCTCCTCCACTAGAGCAAAATTTGGCCTTGACCCAACGACCCTGACTATGTCTCATTCGTAAATCGACACTTGTATATATATGTTTGATCATTTCGAAAATCTTCATCAAAGTACACTTACCGCTGATTATAAACTGCTTAAGTGTCCAAAATTCTACATCGTGATCTGCCTTGAAACTTCTACCAGTTCACCATCTATGCTCCGTCCGGCATAACACTTAGTATCAAAGTACAGCGGTGCTAGAGAGGCACCGATGCTTTACCCATCTGGCAGACTACCTTGCACAAGCCATCAGTGGATCTCGCACGTCAAAACCTTACAAAATTTGTGACTACGACGTAAAACAAGCGAGCGCAACAGACGAACAGCAGCGGGTCTTAAGCAACGACTTCGGTGATGGAGGAGCAGAACGTGCCTCTACAAGCAAACCCTGAAGCGGCGGCGAATGCTAGCATGGCAGGCTATGCGGCAGCTGGATCAACCCCTACGGCTTCGACGGCCAATCCGGTTACGGACCCAACAGCAGTAAACCAGCCGCCCCTACCGACAGCCTCAACGACGGCGACAGGAACGACAGGTGCCATGGGGCGACACGCTCGGACAAATGAGGAATTGGCAAATCAAATCTCTGTGCTCGAGGGGATCAACGGCCATCTACTCCAACAACTCAATGCCGCGATGGAGGCTCTTTGCAATGCAAGCGCACAAGAAGCGGTGCTCGTCAAGAGAAATTCCCAACTCTCGAGTGAACCCAGAATTCGTCCGGCTCCACCAAAGCCGTTCGATCCTGCAAGCTCAAAAGGACCAACGGTTTGGATGTGGCTGACGAGTTTGGAGGTCAATGATGACCAAAAGAAAACTGACCTCGCGGCCGCGCTTTTACGTGGTTCGACGCTTAGTTCGTGGTCTGATCTAAATACCATCCAACAGCAGCAGGAGACCGGCAAGGCAACATCAACGGCAAATGGCGGCCGCCTCATATCGACCGACCGTAGACGTTCTACCCTTGGAGCAGATCACCCACATTGGCACGACTCGCTCACGCCACCAACCAACTGGAATGAATTCTTGCGCACGGTGCTCGCACGGTTCGGATGGCTGAACAAAAAATCTGACGCACGGTGTTGAAATAGTATGCACCTTGTCCACTACCTAGCTGGCTAGCAACACATACAGACAAGGCATGCACTGCTCTATGGAGTATGTCCCCTTGGTCTATTCAGAGATGGGCCAGGAATGTACTGCCCATATTGGGTACGTGTCCTGTGGCTCATCATAGGAACCATACCTTATAGGCTTGGTTGAATAGGCACTGAAGTCTCAAACAAGAGTTCGCGGAGTTCAAATCTCGCAATGGTTGCAATTTTCTTGGCCAAAACTGGGACAGGAAGCTTCTTGGAAGCTTAATAGAGCCTGCCTTGAGGATGACACCTGGCGGTCTAAGGACGCGCCAAGTAGGACAGTAGGTTGAGGTTGGCTCCAGTGGAGCCACTACAAGCAGAAGCTTTAGCAAAGCTCTGCAAGTATAAAAGCCTGCATCCATTCACAGTTCTTGCCTTTGAGACTCCTCACAGAGTGTCCAACCAAAGGTAGACACTAAAGACCAACATACAGACTTCGTCAGGTTGCAAACCAAACGAACCTAAAGTGAAGATCCCTCGTTCGAGGGTGATATGTTATCTTGGTTGCAATACCAAGAGCGGTTGGCGGCCTCCCATGTCGGGACCCATTTTCTAGACTGTTGCTATACGGCGGACTGACAAAGGGTTATGGTCCCACACTTCTGGTTCTAAGGCACGCTTCCAAGACCGACTACCGCGTGGTCTTGCAGGGCGCACAGGTACAACAGGTGCACGAAGATCGGACGGCTCCAATCTGCTCCATCAACTCCATCGGCTTCTTCAGGTAGGGTGCGTGCACGTGGCGGACTAGGGGACGAGGAACAGCTCTATCCATGTTGGACAAGACCCTCGAGCCCCAACGGGATTAAGCTCTGCCCCCTTTCGAAGGTGCTACGACCCCGAGTCCATTCTCTCACGACGCCACCATCGCCTTAGGCGATCATCGGCGGGAGGGGTATGCAACGGAACCAAATCCACCTTTGACAACGGTCAAAATCAGCAGCCGCATCAGCCTCATCGGCCTAAACAAAGCAGAGTAGCAGCAAAGCAGAGAAGACGAGCAACCGCAGGAAATTGCGGATCCGACTCAAGCCCGCCCTGAGGTGGGTATGTCCAAATTCACCGGGACAGGTTTTCCCTTGTGGAAATGGCAGTTTGAGATTGTCATGAACGTGTGTGGCTACCTTGACATCCTAAAAGGGACCGAGATAGCACCCGCCAATGCGACGGTGACGACATATGCGGCTGACCTTGTAGCATGGACGATGAAGAACAACATGGCTTTCGCCATTCTGGTGACGTCCATCAACAACACTCAACACTCCCACATTACAGGATGCACGTTGGCTGTCGAGGCCTACGCAAAACCCGCATGCGTGCATCAATCGAATGCCCTAGCAAACCGACTCTTCATCTTCCAAAGGTTGATGTCGATGAGGGTGAGCGAAGGAGAATCGATACCCACATTTTTGCAGTCATTCGACAACGTGGTGCAGGAGGTCCAGCAAATGGAATGGAATCTCGACTCCAACATGCGTGCCATGATCCTTCTAATGGCGTTACCGGAAATCTGGGGGTCCTTGATCACCGTATTTGGCAGTTGGAAGGAGGTAGATCTGACGTACAAGGCTGTCGCCAAACACGTCCGCAACGAGTCCATGCGATGCAGTGGCAGTGAGGCAAACATCTCAGCCTATGCCTCTCGCTTCGGTGGACAAGGTGCAAGCTCTCGCTCCAGTCAAGGCAACAGCGGAAGCGATGGTGGTGGAGGGAAAGGCAATGGTGGCGGGAAGAGTTCCAAGAAGCCCGGCAACTGTCACAATTGTGGCAAGGTTGGGCACTGGGCTAGGGACTGTCGTAGTCCAAAGAAAGAAGGCGGGAATAAAGGTGGAAAGGAGAAGAAGGAGCTCACCAACATGATGGCTAGGGGGCTTCCCATGAAGGGCGCAGCGATCCTTAGGCCCGGGGCATTCGCCCTTGACTCGGGCACCAACCACCGCTCATCAAAAGAGAAGGGTGGTTTTTTCTCCATGGCCGAATCTGTCATGCGCATCAAGTGTGCAAACGGCGGCGCCGTCCAAGCCATGGGCAAAGGGGACAAGGTGATCACGTTCAACGTGAACACTGCGGAGAAGGCCGTCAACCTTCAAAAGGTGGTGTACATGCTCTCCTTTGCAGCGAACTTGCTGTCCGTCTCACAAATCACCGACAACAACATGACAGTTGTGTTCACCAACAAGGAAGCAATGGCCCTAAAAAATGAGGACATCCAGATTTTGTATACCAAAGATGATCTCATGCTTCAAGTTCCAAGAGTCGACGACCTCTACATGCTTCAAACCAAAGTCACCAAGGCGTCGGATGAGGGACTCGCATGTGCCACCAAGACAGTGGCACCGAGCCAAAGGATGCACCACCAGCGACCGCTGCGGCCGCCACATCAACCAAAAACACTGACGCTGAGCTGTGGCACCGGCGAGTTGGCCATGTGGCCAACAGCACGCTGCAGAAGATGCAGGAGCAAGAGGTAGTCCGCAGAATGGAAGGGTGCACCATGAAGCATGGCGGAGGGTGTGCATTGTGTGAACCATGCCTCCAAGCGAAGGCAAAGAAGAAGCCGTTTGGGAGAGGAGGTCAACAAGCGGAGCACGTCTTGGAACTGATACACAGTGACTTGTGTCGACCCTTCCGCACACCGTCTAACGGAGGAAGCAAGTACTTCCTGACCTTCATTGACGACCACAGCCGCAAGTTGTGGATCTACTTCCTCAAAACAAAGGGAGAGGTCAAGGAGAAGCTCCTCGAGTTCGTCNCTGAGCTGTGGCACCGGCGAGTTGGCCATGTGGCCAACAGCACGCTGCAGAAGATGCAGGAGCAAGAGGTAGTCCGCAGAATGGAAGGGTGCACCATGAAGCATGGCGGAGGGTGTGCATTGTGTGAACCATGCCTCCAAGCGAAGGCAAAGAAGAAGCCGTTTGGGAGAGGAGGTCAACAAGCGGAGCACGTCTTGGAACTGATACACAGTGACTTGTGTCGACCCTTCCGCACACCGTCTAACGGAGGAAGCAAGTACTTCCTGACCTTCATTGATGACCATAGTCACAAGTAGTGGATCTACTTCCTCAAAACAAATGGAGAGGTCAAGGAGAAGCTCCTCGAGTTCGTCAGTGGAGTGGCAAACGTCCAAGAAGGTGAAGACGATCCGAAGTGACAATGGGGGTGAGTACAAGGCATGCAAGCCTTGGCTCAAGCATCATGGCATCACAAGAAAACCACCCCTTACAACCCCCAAAGCAACGGCGCTGCCGAGAGGATGAGCCAGACCCTACTCAGCATGGTGCGAAGCATACTCTTCAACGCCAAGCTCCCACCTCGCTTTTAAGCTGAAGCAGCAACAATGGCTTGCTACCTCTTGAACCTCACACGAGTGACTGCCTTGCGAAAGCGTGGAAAGGAGCAGGACAAGAAGCTGAATACTCCACATGAAGCATGGTCGGGAAAGAAACCCAACGCATCTCATCAGAAGGTGTTTGGGTCAACAACATGGGTGAAGATCCAGTCGGGTGAAGGTGGAGGCAAGTTGGACGCACGTTCCAGGAAGTGCATCATGATTGGGTACGACACATCACACAAAGCCTATCGACTTTAAGACCAGGCAGCAGGCAACCTGGTGAGGAGGCACGACGTTGTGTTTGACGAATGCACCCTTGAAAAGGGAGAGCTGTTGAACCCGAACCTCACTCTTAAAGCGGGAGAGTGGATAGTGTTCCTTGAGTCCGGAGACCAAGCACCCGACAACTGGCTCACTTTGCCAACAAGTGGTAGGAATGGGACAGTAGCTACAGAGGATGACGCAGCATCTGACATGGACGCGGATACCAAGGCGTCCGGGGCTTCCGAGTTTGACTTGGAGTCTGATGACTCTTCTGACAATGACGATGACAAACCACCACCTGTGGAAGCACCAGCACCAAAGCAAGAAGCCGCACCACTACCCCAGCGCAGTTTGCGACCAAAGAAATCACCTTTACGGTATGAGGATGATTGGACCAGCCTTAGATGGTCGTGCATGGCTCAGGAAAAGCCATCCACAGTGGCGGAGGCGATGAATAGCCCAGATGCGGCCAAGTGGAAGGAGGCAATGGACAGCGAGCTCGCGTCCATTGCCGAGAATGGCACGTGGGTGCTAGTGGATAGACCCGACAAGGCCCACGTGGTGGGATCCAAATGGGTCGTGCGAGTGAAGAAGAAGCAAGATGGTAGTATCGACAAGTTCAAGGCAAGGGTAGTGGCTAAGGGGTTCTCTCAACGCTCGGGCTCTGAGTACGATGAGACGTTCGCCCGTCGTGAACTTTGCCTCCATCCGCTCTCTCCTTGGCATTGCAGCCGCAGAGAACCTGGAGATACACCAGATGGACATCAGGACAGCTTTCCTTCAAAGAAGCTTGACAAGGAAGTACAGATGGAGGTGCCGGAAGGGGTCGCAGCTCCCAAGGGCAAGGTGTGCAAGTTGGTGAAAGCGCTCTACGGGCTGAAACAGGCCCCGAGGATGTGGTACAAAGAGATGGACGGTTTCATGACCGGCCTCTCCTTCGCGCATTGCCAGAATGACTCGAGCATGTACGTGCGCAATGATAGGAGAGGGTTGATGCTCGTTGTGTTGTACGTGGATGATCTATTCATCTACTCGTCTTTAGTCGAGCTGCTGGATGAGCTGAAGTCTGACCTCAGCAAAAGGTTCAACATGAAGGACATGGGTCTTCTCCAGTACTACATCGGGATTGCCATCCACCGCAACCGAGTAGCAGGCACCATCAAACTCATCCAAACCAAATACATCGGTGAGGTACTGAAGCGCTACCACATGGAAGACTGCAAACCTGTCAGCACCCCAATGACAACCGATACAAAGCTGAAGGCCTCCATGTTGCCAAGCAACGGAGCAGAACAAAGAGAGATGCAAGACATCCCCTACCAGTCCGCCGTGGATAGCATCATGTACGCCATGGTAGGGAATCATCCGGACTTCTGCTATGATGTGGGACAAGTAAGCAGATTCGTGGCCAACCCTTGGCCACAACATTGGCAGGCAGTCAAGTGCATCTTGCGCTACGTGCAGAAGACACGTCACATGGGCCTCGTCCTTGGAGGCCAAGAAGGAATGGACCCCCTTTGCCTAAAGTGCTACACCGACGCTGACTAGGGAGGAAATCTCGACGACAGGAAATCCACCTCTGGATACGTGTGCATCTCGAATGGTGTTGTCATCTCATGGGCCAACAGGAAGTAGGATTGTGTTTCCGTATCCACGGCTGAGGCGGAGTATTTTGCTCTGTCTGAGGTGTGCAAGGAGACTCAATGGCTTCGCAGCCTGCTTGGCAAAATGACAGTGCCACAGAAGGACGCCACGGTCGTACACCTGGACAACATGAGCACCATCTCGATGGCAGAAGATGAGATTATCTCCCGGCGAAGGAAGCACATCGACATACGTTACCACTACTCACGTGACCTGGTCATGAAGAACGTGGTGGACTTGCGGCATTGCGGAACGAAGAGCATGCTTGCTGACTGCATGACCAAGCCGTTGGAGAGCAACTTGCACTATGCAGGCATTCGTGGATTCGGCATGAGGAGTGCAGCAGAGGAAGGGTGAGCCCCAAGGCATTGATGGAGCCCAGTAAGCGACAGGTGGACAGAGGTGCAAGGGAGAGATTTATTGAAATAGTATGCACCTTTTCCACTACCTAGCTAGCTAGCTACATATACAGACAAGGCATGCACTGCTCTATGGAGTACGTCCCCGTGGTCTGTTCTGAGATGGGCCAGGATTGCACTGCCCATAATGGGTATGTCCCCCATGGCTCATTATAGGAACCATATCTTTTTGGCTTGGTTGAATAGGCACCGGAGTCTCAAACAAGAGGTCACGACGGCCGCAGTTTTCTTTTTGTCCCAAACTGGACCAGGAAGCTTCTTGGAAGCTTACTAGAGCCTGCCTTGAGGATGACACTTGGCGGTCTAAGGACGCGCCAAGTAGGACAGTAGGTTGAGGTTGGCTCCAGTGGAGCCATAACAAGAAGAAGATTTAGCAAAGCTTTACAAGTATAAAAGCCTGTACCTTGCATGCATCCATATACAGTTCTTGCCTTTGAGACTCCTCACAGAGTGTCCAACCAAAGGTAGACACTAAAGACCAACATGCGGACTTTGTGAGGTTGCAAACCAAACGAACCTAAAGTGTGGATCCCTCGTTCGAGGGTGACATGTTATCTTGGTTGCAATACCAAGAGCGGTTGGCGGCCTCCCATGTCGGGACCCGTTTTCTAGACCGTTGCTATCCGGCGCATTGACAAAGGGTNTTGAGGTTGGCTCCAGTGGAGCCAGAAGAAGAAGAAGATTTAGCAAAGCTTTACAAGTATAAAAGCCTGTACCTTGCATGCATCCATATACAGTTCTTGCCTTTGAGACTCCTCACAGAGTGTCCAACCAAAGGTAGACACTAAAGACCAACATGCGGACTTTGTGAGGTTGCAAACCAAACGAACCTAAAGTGTGGATCCCTCGTTCGAGGGTGATATGTTATCTTGGTTGCAATACCAAGAGCGGTTGGCGGCCTCCCATGTCGGGACCTGTTTTCTATACCGTTGCTGTCCGGCGAATTGACACACGGTACAAGCTCCAACGTCTCCGTTCGCAGTCGAGCATAACAGAGTACACATGGAGATTCTACGACATCATCACCAGAGTAGACATCTCCCCTGACGAACTCTCTCTTCACTACAGCAACAGCCTCAAGCGAAACATCCATCTAGCAAATGCCATTTTTGGAATCCAAAACGACTTGTCACGGATGATCACAATAGTAGAAAGGATTGACAGCGCCAACTACAACGCCCGGATTCAGGAATCCTACGGCTGGCGATCTCCTAACCACATTCACCGTGGAAACAGAAAAAAAAAATAGTCGACGGACTCCTCGACTCTGATGGAAGTAGACACCGTCAACAAGAGAGATATGAGCATGGTCCTACGGTTCCAATGCAACAAACGGCTCGTCAAACGGCGGTCAAATGGCCATGAAAGGTCCAGATCTAGTTTTGCACAAGGAGAAACAAAGTGCAAGTGTCTGAGTAACAAGTGACACTACTCTTACGGGTGGGGCTCGCTAGTCGAGCCTCACCCGTCGGCTGGTGAGCGAAGCTCGCCGGGGCACTGCGAGGTCGAGGGTGAACTCGCCCCTCGACTTGGAAAAGGTGCGGCACTAGCCGCTCCTACCCTGGAATGGCCAACCTAGGCCGGACTTAAACAACCCAAATCTAGTCCTAAAATACAACAACATTGAGGTCTCAACTAGGTCTACTAAGTAGATTCACACTATGATCTACTACACGTGTAAGGACCAAAATAGGTCTTGGGGCAGGCATGGGTCGACAGCTGGCGGGAGACAAATGACGGCGCGGCCAAGGAGAGGGAGGCAGTGCATCGGAGAATGTCTCGGCGTCTAGCATGGATCACCACCGACAGTCAGATCCGCATGCACTGCACACCCACGGCCACACACAGGGCACAAAAAAACATATACACAGGATTATCACGCCCCCTTGGCCGAGGGTGTTGCATCCATGCAACCAAGTCGATGGATTTGAACAAGAATGGTTGAGGAGGGGAGAGCTTTTGTGAGGAAGTCTGCGAGTTGCTCATCTTCACTCACCCCACACACCTGCACCTCACCAGCTTCCATTGCTTCAAATGCAAAATGGTGCTCGACACTTACGTACTTTGTGCATGGATGTAAGACACCGTCATTGGCTGTGTTGCGACGTGCAGTAGAGTTGTCACTGTGCACTCGGACAGGTCCCACTGTCAAGTCCAATCCCCCCAGCAGTCTGCGCAACCATGTGGCTTCACATGCTGCCTCCCCCAATGCCATGTACTCGGCCTCAGCCACACTGCGTGCAACACATGAGTTTTTGGCACTGCGCCAAGAGACGGTTGTGCCCCAGATGCGAAACACATACCCACCCCAGCTGTGTGCATGTCTGCCTCGCGCATAGTCACTGCCACAGTACCCCCCAAGCAAGGCGCCCGTGCCTGGAGTGAAGACGAGACCCAGCGACGTAGTGTCAAACACATAGAGCAACAGCTTGAGCAATGCCTTGTGATGCGTTGTACAGGGTTGCTGGCTAAACTGGGCGAGTGTGTTCACAGCACAAGAGATGTCAGGTCGTGTGGTAGAGGAAAGGTAGGTCAGACTACCAATGATCTGTCTGTACAGTGTAGGATCAGTGTCGGGGCCGTAGTCTGTGGTGTGTACATCAAGGAGGTGAGCATAGACATCGGGGCTCATGGGAGAGTGCTGTCAAGGAAGGTGATTGACCAAGTCGCCAAACCTTCCCGTCAGTTGAGTAATGAACCGACCCTAATGGAGTGCGAGTGTGTGTGCAGTCCTGTCATGAGTGATTGTCATGCCCAAGAAGTTGTGTGCCCCTTCTAAGTCTGTCATGCGGTAGT